>JAUBWS010074787.1:0-10058 GCA_032270445.1 Darlingtonia californica
CCATGCAAATATGGAGGAGTTTGTTCAGCATATGGAGACAAAGGTTACAAATGTACATGTCTAAAAGGTTATTATGGAGACCATTGCCAAGTGAGTTTTCAAATTCTTATTATTTCCAAATTGTGTTATTAAAAAAAGGAAATTTGATAGTTCATTTTTCTATGACACATTGCTTTATCAACTCTCAACTGTGTATTTTACAGAACAACGCTTGCTACAAAAACCCATGCAAATATGGAGGAGTTTGTTCACCATATGGAGACAGCGATTACAAATGTAAATGTCCCAAAGACTACTATGGAAACCATTGTCAAGTGAGTATTTGAAACCTTGTAGTGAGCTTAACAACCTAAGAAATAAATATTATTTTATCATTGCAAATTTTTCAAGTCCTGAATCATCACCTTTTAGAACCAGTAAATTTTTGAAATAAAAGAAAGTGATGTTTAGAAAATTGTACAATTGTCGTGTTATTTGAAAGATTTCATCAATTAAACTTTCAATTTTATTTCATCCATACTTTATTGAATATTAACTGTCCATTTTACAGAACAACGCTTGCTACAAAAACCCATGCAAATATGGAGGAGTTTGTTCACCATATGGAGACAGCGGATACAAATGTAAATGCCCCAAAGATTACTATGGAAACCATTGTCAAGTGAGTATTTGAAACCTTGTAGTGAGCTTAAGAACTTAAAAAATAAATATTATTTTATCATTGCAAATTTTTCAAGTCCTGACACATCACCTTTTAGAACCAGTAAATTTTTAAAATAAAAGAAAGTGATGTTTAGAAAATTGTGCAATTGTCGTGTTATTTGAAAGATTTTATCAATTAAACTTTCAATTTTATTTCATCCTTACTTTATTGAATATTAACTGTCCATTTTACAGAACAACGCTTGCTACAAAAACCCATGCAAATATGGAGGAGTTTGTTCACCATATGGAGACAGCGGATACAAATGTAAATGCCCCAAAGATTACTATGGAAACCACTGTCAAGTGAGTATTTGAAACCTTGTAGTGAGCTTAAGATCTTAAGAAATAAATATTATTTTATCATTGCAAATTTCTCAAGTCCTGAAACATCACCTTTTAGAACCAGTAAATCTTAAACTTTCAATTTTACAGAACAATGCTTGCTACAAAAATCCATGCAAATATGGAGGAATTTGCTCACCATATGAAGACAGTGGTTACAAATGTAAATGTCCTACAGGTTACTATGGAAACCATTGTCAAGTGAGTATTTGAAACCTTTTCGTGAGCTTATAAATGCAAATATCGCTCAATTTTCACTCTTTGACCATCATCCCCTTTATAAAAAAAGTTTCTGCTTGAAAAATTATAGATTTTATTTTGTCATTGCATTTCTTTCAAGTGCTAAAACATCACTTATTAAAGCCAGTAAATTTCTAAAATAAAAACAATGAGGTTTAAAGAATTGTCAAATTTCCATGTTAATTGAAAAATCTTATCAATTAAACTTTCAATTTTATTTCATCCATACTTTATTGAATATTAACTGTCCATTTTACAGAACAACGCTTGCTACAAAAACCCATGCAAATATGGAGGGGTTTGTTCACCATATGGAGACAGCGGTTACAAATGTAAATGCCCCAAAGACTACTATGGAAGCCATTGTCAAGTGAGTATTTGAATCCATGTAGTGAGATTAAGCACGCAAATATCGTTCAATTTTCAATTTTTGACTATCAGAACCCCTGTGCAATTTTTTTCTCCTTCAAAGTAAGAAATCGTTTAAAGACCTTTCAAAAAGTATAAATTTTATTTCAGCAATGCGATTTTGTAAAGTGCTGAAACATCACTTTTTAGAACCAATAAATAAGTCAAAAGAAAGTGTTGTTTAGCGAATTGTGCAATTGCCATGTTTTTTATCAATTAAACTTTCAATTTTACAGAACAATGCTTGCTACAATAATCCATGTAAATATGGGGGAGTTTGTTCACCATATGGAGACGACGGTTACAAATGTAAATGTTCCAAAGGCTACTATGGAAACCATTGTCAAGTGAGTATTTGAAACATTGTTGTGAGCTTAAGAATGCAAATATCGTTCAAATTTCACTTTTTGAACATCATCACCCTTGTACAATCTTTTTCTCCTTGGAAAAGTATAAATCTTATTTAATCACTGCGATTTTTTCAAGCGCTGAAACATCACCTTTTAGAACTAGTAAATTTTTGAAATAAAAGAAAGTGAGGTTTATAAAATTGTGCAATTGTCATGTTATTTGAAAGATTTTTATCAAGTAAAATTTCAATTTTACAGAACAATGCTTGCTATAAGAACCCATGCAAGTATGGAGGAACTTGCTCACCATACGGAGACAGTGGTTACAAATGTAAATGCCCTACAGGTTACTATGGAAACCATTGTCAGGTAGGTTTCATATTGAATTTAATTGTTTTTGATTATGTTGGCAACTGTCAAGGAAGAGACACAAAATAACAACTAAGGGATTTTCATTTATCTCAAGCCTTTTAAGATGAGTGCATCTTTATCCTTTTAAGATAAGTGAGAAATCAAATACTTTTTTGAAGAAAAAAATATTACACAAGTTTCACGTCTTTGTTTCAGAAAGTGTGTCCAGGCTCTAAAAATACTTAGGTTTTGAGATATAAGCTTGCAAAGTATGATGACATGTATATACAGTATGGTGCACGCAATATGGACCGCTTAGGATCCAAATGGATAAATAAATGCGGAGCCGTGGCCGAGTTGTTACGATTGGGGTTGCAAGTCCGAATCCTTTGCAAAGCTTTTGGTAGTGAATTTCACCAGTAACTGATCATGTATGGTGATCTAAGGTGCTTCCAGCAAGACCATAATTGATATCAGTTCATGTGGAATCAAACTAGGCTATCCTGGGTATATGTTCACTTAATTGATTAATTTGTTAACTGTCCATTTGTTGTTTATTTCACAGAATAATGCTTGTTATCGCAACCCATGCAAATACGGAGGTAGTTGTAAACCTTTAGGAGATTATGGATATGCATGTGTTTGTCCCAAGGGATACTCTGGTAAACAATGTCAATATGAGCCTTTCGATATTAAATGTAAGTAGTTTTGTTGTAGTTTATTTTATTTTATGACTTTAAATAAAGCGGGAAAAAGTTGAACAGTTTTGTGAAATTTCTTGCTGCGAATTATTGTCCAGCTGCAAATCTTTTTGTCAAGTGATCATCACTCCTAAACTTATTTACACGACTTGTCTGTTGCTTCAATAGAAAAACAAACTCATAATGTGTGCGTTTAGAAAATCAAATTAGGAAACATTGTTTTTGGAAGGTCTTTTTATAAACAAGATGATGTTGATTTGGAATGGTTCTCGCTATTCAGAATGCTTGGTTGAAAATATATTTTGTGAAATTCTATTTTAGCTTTCTGCAATTACAAGAAGTTTGGATATTACCCACATCCAACCATCAGGCAATATTACATTATCTGTAATCACAACAAAGGATACCTCAAATATTGTCCGAAAAATCAAATCTGGAAAGTTCTCCGCCACTCCAAGACACCAACTGGCGTTTGTGTCCGGAAAAATAGTTTGAACTAGTTTTGACGCGGATGGTGCTCGAATCGAACTGTCCCATTAATTTATGTTGCGTGCTTCGTCTTTTATATATATACAACTTTTGTAAATAGAACATGTCGTGTACTGTAGTATATACGATGCAATGAATTCGTGTATTTTTTTCATTTGTTTTATATTTTTAAGTTTTAATTAATAATTGTAGCAATTTTGACATTGGTAATAAACTTTACCAGAAAAACTGTAGCTGTTTTTTTAAGGTAGATGTATACTTTACGATCATATGTAACCTTCCCTTGTTTAACTTTCTTGTTTCAAAAACAGTACTTTACCCATTTTGCAGCTGTTAGAGCTCCTAAACAGTTCAAACCATTCATGCAAACTAATTATTTATAGAGAGATGTCAAGGAAGCTTTTATTAAAACTCTTAAATTTTAGCACTGTCACGTGCAACAGATTCTTTTAAAATTTATTGTTATTAAATGGATTGCCAAGGGTTCAACTTTCTAGTGAAAAGGATACATTAAAAAATTACGACTCATTGTTTGTAATAAGCAATAAAATTTCAATTGATGATCTTGTTAATTTTATTGATAGAAATGCCACCTTCCAGATCATTCCTTATAGAGAAAGAATCTTCTGTTACTCAAAATTTTGTTTGAATTAGCTTGTTAAGTATGACAAAGATAGAAGGGTTTAGTTTTATGGCGTTGATATCAACGACCAAAGGAAAAATTAGGGTCAGAAAATATATTTCGACTAATATGCTTCAGCCTTGATCAAAATTTAAGGTTGTTAGCTTAAACAAAAGCCTGTCAAAAAATAATATAATTTCACTTGTTTGAGAATGAAAGCTTGTTAAAAAGTTATTTAGGGCAAATTTGAAAATTTGTGAAATGCGGAGCAAAAGAATAAAGAATAAGGATATCACTTGTTTTCAATTCATTTCTTTAAAACATAAATAGGGGAAAAAATCAACACAACCTATGTTCTGGACGAAATTAAAAACTTTTCAATATTTTGTCATTACTCTATAAAGCTATTAAGTCGATAATTTCTTGAAGTAAACAAGTTGCTTAACAAAATTTCGTTGGAATTTTCAAAACTATATATTTGAGATATAATATTAAAACTTGTTACCATATCGCAACAGTGGGTTAAAACCTTTTTAACATACATTTTACTTAAAACAAGGATGAACCTGTTGGTGTACCTTTAAAAAAACATTTTTCGTCTCATTGAGATATATGTGACGATCTATGGAAAAAGGGGACAACAAAACCAACCAAATTAACTTGTTTACCTTAAAATCAATGGTTTTTGCGAATTTATAGATAAGAGAGAAACATATTTAAGGTGAAAAGTTCCTACTGAAAGATACGGAAGCAGTTCTTTTAATTACAGACGTAGTTTTGTCATGAATTATGTACTTGTACAGTGGAATCCCCTTAAAGCGGGCAACCATAAAGTGGACATTCAATAAAGCGGACAATTCTTTCCGCATCAAATGAAATTTTAGCTGAAGTCGACGCGGGACGTGGGATGAAAAAGACACGTTTCGCAAAAACATGTATAGTATTTAATAATTGATTTACTACACTTAGCTATCTTTTTGTCGAAACTTTCAAAAGCGGACATATTTTTTTGCATCGACAGTGTCCGCTTTATAAAGACTTCACCGAAATTCGATATTTTCAAAAATTTCACGAGCATTAATTTGAAGAAATTTCACGAGCACTAATTTTCGCGAATCGGGGAAAAATTTTCAAAATTCACCAAAAATTAATGCTCGCGAAATTTAATCATCTGAAGGTACCCCTCAAAATCCTTTTAAAACATTTGTGGAGGAGGTTATTTCTATTTAAGTTTATGATGTTTTTTGAGGTTTTTTCCAGCCGTTTCAATATGATCGTCGTAAAAATTTCCAAACCCCCTTTTCCCATGGAATGAAACATTATTTTCACAATAACATATCCACCACGATGTCAATTTTCAAAAGGAGGCAAGATCTATATATTTCTATGATAACGATTCTTTTTTCGGTGAAGTCGTATTTTTTTGTTTAGCTGATGATAAATTCCATTAGGGTCAGGACAACCAGCTGATCTTCAAGCCACCAAGTCTCTTGTTATCTTTCAAACGATGTGATTTGTATTCAAAATAAAAGAAGTAAAACCAGGGGCGGATACAGACTCTTCAAACCACCAAGTGAAAATCCCGAACTTTTCCGATTTTCTGATTAAATTTCCCCGATTCTTCCCGAAATGTCTATAAAATTTTCCCGATTTTGGTAATCTTAGACTACTTAACTGTGTGAAATCACAACTTTCACATAGTCTCTATCCGCCCCTGAAAACGGAAGTTATTAAGGAAAATGTGTTTGAGAAAGTTCGTTATTTTTTTAGAGATCAATTGAGAAGTCAAAAAAAAGAAAGGATTTTTTTTAACAAATTGTAAAGGTCTGACACGTATTAAAAAAATAATAAGCACAAAATCATTAACTTGACGTAATTGAATGTTAAAGTTTTAATGAGATTTCCCAAACTATATCGCTTGAAATGTAATAAGAAAGAGTTTTTCGTTTACATAAAATTTATAAAAATGTAGTGGATATCTATTTCCAAAACTACCATAATTTTTCTCGTTGCCACTTTTTTGAAACACACTGTATATCCAACTTTTATGAACTGAAGTTGAGCGTTACTATTAGCACTAATTTTTACACATAAAAAAAAAAAATTTTAGTTTTTACCGCACCATTTTCTTTTGCATTATTTTCTTCCCTTAAAGTATTAAAGCTAGTGTACTGGACAATTTTGTTTTATCAAATTGTCAAATGAGGACAATTTGGCCAACAATGTCCTATTCCTACATCAATAGCATAATGTCTTGGTACAAAATACTTTTTATCAAGGTCTACCCAAATATCTTTCATTTTCTGTTCTGAGTCAACGAATAATTCTTTCTTAGAGGGAATTACCCAAAAGTCATTTTCGCAATCTTCATGACGTAGCTTTCTCGTAAATACAACATCATCTTGTCTTTTCATTGCGTGAAACATAAAATCATGTCTTGACCAACGAAACTGACTCGCCCATCCATCTCTAACAAAGGTCTGGGCTCTACTGTATAACAGCAGTTTTCCGCGGTCCCGTTTCTTTGCACGCATTGTAGACGTGATACAAGATATCCATCCCCAAGAGCGTTTTCTATGGCGAGCTAGACATTTTTTATGTTCGTCTGATGACAAAAAGTTTTTCGATAAATGAACGTGCAAAGGTGCCTGGTCTGTGTTTTTCGACGATATATTACTGTCTGCCCAGTTTTGCAAAAACTGCTTGCTAAATTCTGTATTTTTGACTATGTAGTGTCCAGCTTGTATTTCACCAGTGTGTATTCTTAGCAAAAAATGCATGTCAACGTTTGGATTAATAAACTCTTCAAAACAATGGTATGGATTAACAACTCCTGAATCAGCATCTATATGAATGACGTAATTGTAATATGAAAGCATTTCTGCCGCGACACAATGGCGCAGTGATAAGATGTGATTAAATCTTCTGCACTTAGCGAAGGCTGTTTTAGTGTTCCTACCGTCAAAATCGATTTTGTTTACCAAACTTCCAGAAATATTGAACTGGTAAAGATGGTAACCTTTCATCTTGGCGTAGCACCTCATCGATTGTAACGCGTTAAATGCCTCGCCTTCGATATAGTTCTTATCCTGCACAAACTGTAAAACAGCTATGCTACCAAATTTGTTTTCGCATTTTCCTTTGTTGATATGATACATGGAGTAGTGCGTTTTAGGTCTGCTTGGCAGAGCCTGTTGTTGTTCTTTTTGAGACAATATTTGACAGTTACATTGTGAATTTTGCGGAACACTTGATGTACTTATTATGAGATAAGTACTTGTTGTAAAAAAAATGACTATAGCCATTGAAGTGATTATAACTAATGCCATCTGTTTAAATTTCATTTCTTCACTGTATAATAGCCCCTGAAAGTAAAATAAGCAAATATTAGCACTAGAAACTGGGGCAAACGTTTCATCGTTTTTTGGTATGACAACAATGTTTTGTTATCTGATTCTGCAGGATCAAGAAGATTAAATCAAACTTGCAAGATCATCACTTGCTGCATGTGGGACTTGCGATAAGACATTCATTCAAATTGTCTATCGCACATGCTTACTTTTTGAGTAAAGCTTTGGATACGATGGCCGTACCTTTACTACTAAATCTACAGCAGATGAATCCTGGTGTTAGAGGGTTATCGTTTCTGAAAAGGTGATTTCCTGAAAAGCTGATTTCCTGACAAGGTGATTTCCTGAAAAGCTGATTTCCTGAAAAGGTAATTTCCTGAAAAGCTGATTTCCTGAAAAGCTGACTTCCTCAAAAGCTGATTTCCTGAAAAGGTAATTTCCTGAACAGCTGATTTCCTGAAAAGGTAATTTCCTCAAAAGCTGATTTCCTGGTTGGCCGTAAAAGCACTCTCATTGGATACACAATATTTATCAAGGACAAGGCTTGATTTACACGAATTCGCTTGAAATGGTTTGCGTGAGAACTTTGTAACGAATTTTATACACATAAGTATTCATTCACACGAAGTTTTTCAAACAATATAAGACCTGGTGGAAATCTTTGACTGGAAATAAACGTATTTATTGGCAATCGTTGGACTGTCTGTTCTAATAACGCTGTATAGTGTACTACATAGTGTGACGAATTTGTTATTCGCTTGACCTTTTGAGCTTTGATTGGATTTGCACTCACATGTCACGTGCTTTAGAGATAGCATTTTGCTGAACACACACGCAAATTTAAGTTATTAACGCTAGGTATTCTGCCAGTTTGTATCTGTGATAGCTGTAATATGGGGCCAACGAAAGTTATCATTATTACTATTATTTATGAATCTTTGTAGAGGATAAAAATAAGTACAAAATCAAGTCAAAAATGAATTATCTACATATAAACACTTCAGTAATTAAAATATACTGCTATCAACGTGTGTCCTGTTTTAAGAAAAGAAAAAAATGAAATCCTTATAAGTAAAACGTAGAAAAATAAGTTTATTAAAATTAGTGTGAAATATCAAAAACATTACAAAAATTATCGAAATAGTATTAAAAATAATGTTGCATGAGGCGTTGTTTGAATATATTATATTTTGTTTCTTTCCTAATATCTAATGGAAGCTCCTTATAAATTTTAGCTCCAAGGAAGTAAAAAGCTTTTCGTTCGAATTCAAGATTCACCCGTGGTAATATAAGTAACAAATTATTATTCCGGGTGTTTTTTGATTGATTAGTCCCTTTAAAATATCCATTTAAATCATCGCAAAGTTTATTTTCCATACATTTCCTGACAAAGAGACAAGTTCTCAAGTTCATTGTTGTATTTTTGTCTCGATATCATTGGGAGCGTTGCTGTTAATTATATTCGTTGTTCGCGATGTTAACGACTTAAGTTTTGCTTTCTGTGTTTTTGTCAAAGAAGCATGGAGCGTATGACGGTATGTGACAACAGTGACGACCATGGTTTCGAAAATCTTGTTAGCAGCAGCCACATTTAGGAATGGTCGAACTTTGGACATCAGTCTCAAACGCGAAGATGCTTTCTTGTACTTCTGGTCAAAGTCTGAGTTAAGATTCAGTGCGATCATAGATGCTGTACACCAAATGTGACAAGCTACAGATCTCATTACTGGATGGTAAATTCACAGTGAGCATAAAAGCAAACATGTTTGATCGGCAAGCCATAACCACCCTGAGTAATCCAAAAATATCATGATTTGTTGAATTTTTTAAGCTAATCTCGAGATCGAGCTGATTACTCCGCCACGTAAATTAACGTCATCTTAAGTAACCACGCTAAAGCAACGCTGCTTTCTCGACCTCCACAACCTACTCCCCTCACTAAAATCAAGTACACAAAGAGTAGATATAATTTTCTACTATCATTCTTGTTTGTTGTATACTAAGGTTTTATTAAAAAGTATGCCAAGATACTTAACCCGACTTTTCGTCAACCCTAACTCACAATACCCTGAGATCAAGCTTTTTTTGAGAAATAATAAACAGGTTAACTTTCTTTTCCGTTCTTTCACTAACATATCTTTCCAATATCCTTTTTGTAAGAAAGGCCTCTAGTGTTTATTTGATGTTTTATGTTGTTATTTATGTAAAGTTTGTTCTTTACAATAAAACCCTTAGGATTTTCCTTCTTTTTATCTCTTATTCAGTTATCCGTTTTGTCTGTCTTTATTTACGTTTTTTCATGCGTTTTGACATTTTGGATTTTCTTTCTTTTTTTCTATTTTGAATAAAATATGTATAATTTAATTTGTTATTCGGCTTATTCTTATATATTTCCAAAAAGCTCAAGCAAATGTTTGAACAGATTTTTTCGTCTCCGTCTCCTCCTGGCGACCAATCAAAAAAATTGAAACTTTGAGTTAGGCCAAATTTGCTTAAAAAC
>JAUBWS010074798.1:0-13350 GCA_032270445.1 Darlingtonia californica
CTCTCCAAAGTTTTGCCCGCGCTGAGTTGATCTGAGATTTGATATACATGTCTTGTCGAAAGAAAAAACGTGAAAAAACATTAAATTTGAGTTTTTTTCTTCTTCAATTTAACTTTCGCGAATCGGCTTTTTAGGCCATTTCGCGCGGGATAAACTTTCGCAAATCCGCATGTCAGTTTATGTCGCGAGGACTTACTTTTGCGAAAATGACCAAAAAACGCGAAAATGCGAGACTTTCTCCCCGTAAAGTATTTTCACAATTGTCCGAGAAATAGTAAGTGGAAGTGTATAACATTCCGTGAATGAGGAAGTTAACCATAATATGACGAGACCATTTTCGTTATTATAGAGTTGTCCTTATCGCACGTCTTTCGTAACCGGATTGTGAACGATTATTTTCAATGAAGAAATTGTTCTTTTATTTTCTTCATATTTCATTGACACTGTAAATATAGTTTACCACTGTAAATAGAGTTTAATTTCACGAATTTGAGTCTATTTTGCAAATTTAAGAATTTTTATCAATGCTGAAATTAAATTTTAACGAAATTTATTTTTTTCGTACGCTTTTTAGAAAGCACAAGGGAACCGTTTTTAAACTGCGAAGTTTTGCAAAGGAAGACCATTTGCTGGCAATTTGAGTGCGGACACTGGACGTTTAAAAAGATTTATATTCATTAAAATCTCCCGACAGCTCCTGCACACATCCAGTGCAAGATAAGTCGTTTAATGACACGTAATATCATTTTTAAGCGCAGTTATTTTGAATTAGTTGTTTCTCAATGACACCATACAGTCGGTTGAACAAGAAAGACCAAGCAGTAAATAGCCAGTGAGTAATCTTTTGAAAAATCTTAACAAATTTAAACGGAATTTTTCCATGAAAAGAATTTTCTTTATGTCATTATTCCGTAATGTTTTATGTACTTGGTTCCATGACACCACAAAAACGGGGCTCTATGTTTAATGTGAGCTTTACAATTATTGCAAAGTTTTTTTGTCGTTGAGGATGGCTTCCCCTATAAATCAATTCAGCAAGATTCTCCTGGTTTGTGAAAGTCAGGTTTCAGGCGCTTCCTCTCCCATCGTGTACAATAAATGACGGTAATGATATCCAATTAGAAGCGCAGTCAGTGGAAGTGTCTGTAGAATTGCCTGGCACCTGACAGGTCGGTTCAATCCCCACTTAATTCATTATCTTTGCGGAAATTAGTAAATTACACTCCATAATTCACTTGCATATTTAAAAAGAAAATCGAAGTGTGAATATATGGAGTTGGGGTTGTTTCACGATTGATGAATATTTGCGTTTTTCACTTTTGTTTTGTATTTGAAAAATATTAATGTTTAAGTATGTCTAGCCGCTTCAAATTTTAATTCTTCCAATTTTCTTAAGTTACTTTACATTCTTGAAATTGCAAATCGCCTCGTGAAATTTTACTCCTTTAAGATAGTATTATAATTATTTGATTTATGATAAATTTTTGATGTAAATTTTTATATGCCATGTCTTATTGTTACAAACTGCTTCATACTGTAAATAAGCGTATGACGTGTCGTTGGAATTACATTAGAATTTGAAATGTTCTTGAATGCTCTTGGTCAAAGTCGAACTCGAACGGCCTGGAATTTTTTAGGCAAAAATAATCGAGAAAAAAATTATAAGCCCTGCTGTATTTCAGTCTTAGTAAAGGGTTTCATGTCTCTTCAATTTTTTATTCTTATGCACGTGACCATCAAGGGCGAGAGAATTGGGAATACTACGAATACAGAAGAAACGGTTACGAGAAAAAGTGCTTTGTACTTGAAAAGTATTTTTGTTGCAAACTTCGCGGAACTTTTCTTCAAAGATTAATACCTACAGTTACATTACAGTTTGTCAGAAATTTGGGATATTTGGTTTTACGTATTTTTCTTCGAAGTGAATTAATGAGAACTAATTCTCTGATGAAACGGATACTAAAGACTGATGTCTTGAATTTAAAAAATCACATTGTTTTATTATTAGGACAGTCTCCAGCACTGGTTAATTCAACCAAAGAGATAAAGCTCTTTGTCTGGGCAACCCCAAGATTTTACTTACAAGTCTTGAGTTGCAATGATCATACAAATAATTATTTAGTTCCTTGGAGAGGGAAGGGAGTGAGGCCAAATGAGATGGCAAGCTTTTCATGGACCGGATGGAAGATTGCTATGTTGACAATGAAAGCCACAGTGGTGCGTGTTGACAGAGAGTGGGGAGAACATCTTTCAGTTTTGGTGTGTGGCATGGCTAGTAGGTTTGAATATGCGGTTGTTCCCCAGAGTTTTGAAGTTTGTTGACGAGTATCATCTTTGCTGTTAGCAAAGCCACTGAAGCTCGGACCAGAGACACGTGAGTTCCTCAACCTCTATAGCTTTTGAGTTGTTAGCCAGGGCTTAGTTCCCTCGCCTGTGGCAGTGATTTTCACCTCCTGCTTTAGGTTGTCGTATGAAGGGAAATTTAATTATTGTTATGTCTGTGGAGGTCAAATACTGGGACAGTGTCCAGTGCAGTATTATTCACCTAAAAATGTAACTCTTTGACGAGGATCAACCTTTAAATGTTCCTTTCAAGTTGTGAGTAGCAACTTTACAGAGGCTCAAATGGTTATCAATGGCCCCCTTAGAAAGTGAAATTTTGACTATTTCAGTAGATCATGAAAAGTAGATTGAAAAAAGGGTGATTTGTGAGATTTGAACCATTACATGCTGAGATATTAGCGTTTTTAGGGTTAAAAGCGGTATTTTTCTGCTGACGTCAGCTTTTTGAGTTGAATTTATATACCTTAAAATTTATTAAAGGAAATTACTCTTGCATAGTACTATCAATGGATTATAGAGATTATAGAGTTTTGATAAACTGTTGCTGAGTTGGCCATTGTTGTATTGAAGCAAATGACTAGTAGTATCAGTAAATCAGTTTCCTCTCCTACAACTGCTGTTGACTTTTTCTGGCTTTTGTTTATGCTTGTCTTTGATAAAAGAACATCAGCTTCTCCTCCGCTTGTAAGGCTTCGATCCCAACTTCAGTTTAGCACCCAACAATCTTTTTTCATTTTGAAGATTCAAAAGAAAATCATACTTTTTCTGGAACACTGCTTCCCAGATAAAGAGAACTGACTATCCCTTTGCTTTCCCAATATGATTTACGTCTTTTGTTGACCGACTGTTACTGTATCCGTCAAATACTACTGTTACTTGCTCTCCGTAGTGCTTGTGTACCAAATTGATATACCGCTCACATTTTTCGTCATATGTTACATACCTTAGAAAGCGATGAACAAAAAATTGACGAGGCATTATATTTTCTTGCAATTATTATCATTAAAATACAACAAGAATAACAGCGGATCAAGTACAGAGCCTTGAGTAATACGATAGAGAAAGGGTTTAAGTCGAGACTTATATCAAATGGTAACATAATGACCAGTTTCATGCCGTACCCAAGCCTTAATAATAACAGACTTAATTACCTCTGTCGTAACACCGTTCTTTTTCGGGGTGTAGTCTGTGGATCGCCGCTTGTTAGTTTTTAGATTATTCCCAACCCCCCTCCCCCCAAGACCTTATTAGGACCCCCGCTTATTGATTTTCGAAATGTCATTGCATTGCTAAATATTAAAATCACGTAACAAAATTTAATTTGAATGTTCTGCAATGCAATGTCATCTCAAGTTTTCTGCTGTCACTTCTTTTTTAGCTAGTACTTAGTACAAAAAACGTGTCAACAATAGCAATCGTTTGAAAGAGGAAATCAACGAGAATGCTCTGACTTACCCATTTTTCTCTTTTATAAAGACTTCTTGGAATTTGAAGAAACCCTCCCCCCCTGTTATTATTTTTCCTAACTATGCCATTATTAGAGACCTTATGCTGAGACGACGGAAAAGGAGATCAACGCGTCAGGAGGCTTGGGACGAGACCCGTTGTCGTCCTGATGTCATCTTGTGAAATCTATGTATACGCGCCAGTTAATGAAAACTAAACAACATCAAAATCTTCACAGTCAATTTTTTTGAGAGTGGTATTTTCAAAAATGCCTTATTTAAGCGCATATACTAAAACATACAACCACCCACAACGAGCCACAACCACCCACAACCACCTACAACGAGCCAAAACTAGACACAACGACCCAAAACTGGGGACAACGAGCCAAAATTAAGGACAACCACCCAAAACTAGACACAACGACCCAAAATTAGGGACAACGAGCCATAACTAGAGACAACGAACCAAAATTAGGGACAACGACCCAAAACTAGGGACAACGACCCAAATCTAGGAACAACGACCGAAAATTAGAGACAACGACCTAAAACTAGACACAACAATATTTGCTTAGCTGAAATTGAAGACTCTTGTTTCGGTGGCTTTTCTCTTTTATCTACTTAATACCTGTAATGTAAGGTTGTCCTGACCTTACCATAAGTAATAATCGATTTAATTTTAAATAAGACGTTTTATGCCACAATCGTTTTATCATACCATAATGCCACAATCGGACTGATTATTTTTATGCTTATATAAAATTACTTTAAACTTGTCAAATTCTTCAGCAATAAAATTCAAAAGTTACTTTCGAATATTTCTTACATGTTACAAAAGTTCAATGCAACACAATTACTCTTACTCTTCCCATGACCGAAGTCGTCGGGGGGTTTGAGTGCAGAAGATGTTATTCTTGTTCTCCACATTGCCCTATCTTTAGCCGATTTTGAGAGGTTTGACATGCTGTCATCCATCCAGTCTTTTACATCGTCATTCCAGCACTTTCTTGGACGTCCCCCGTTTTCCTTTTCCTTCCACCACCCCTTGTAGTATTGTTTTAGATAGACTATCATTTCTTGTTGTGTGCCCGAACCACGCTAGCTTCCTTCTCTTAATAAAGACGACGTCCGAACCTTTGAGACCAAATCTTTTAGAAAACTCCTTCGAATATCCACGAAAGAAAAACCAACAACTTTGTAAAGAACGAAGTAACGAGACTGGCTGGTCCACAAGAACCCCTCATAAGTAAGTCCTATTAAGAGAAGGAAGCTAGCGTGGTTCGGGCACACAACAAGAAATGATAGTCTATCTTTCATCGTCAGCTTTCATAGTCCATGTTTCGCATCCGTAAAGGAGAATGGACGTTACAAGGCTTTTATGTAATTGCAGCTTGGATTTGAAATTGGTGTTACTGCTCCATATCTTTTGAAGTCTTGACACAGCTACTGTTGCTGCGACAATTCTTGCATGTATTTCTTTTGTACCAGTTCCGTCTTTTGTTTAGTATGGCTCCGAGATATTTGAAATGGTCTACTTCTTCTAGAGTTTTGCCATCCATTGTGATATTGCCTTGAACATTGTTGGGAGAGTTAACTAATATTTTAGATTTTTCTGTACTGATCTCCATTCCAAAGAACAACGCATTCTTGACGAGTTTGTCAGTGAGTTGTTGTAGTTCTGTATTGTTTCCCGCCATCAGGTCGATGTCATCTGCAAATAGGAGGTTGCTGATTTTTCGGCCTCCTATCGAGACTGTACCATCATGTTCTTTGAGGGTATTGCGCATTTCTAAGAAAAGTATGAATAATATTGCTGACCATAGACAACCTTGTCTAAGCCTCACCGTGGTATGAAACGCTGTGCATATTTCATCTTGTAACAGTATTGCACTGCTAGCATTGTCATATAGAGCTTTGATAATGACAATTCGATTTCATCACTTGCCATAGCCCTTCATACGCGGTCAAATGCTTTCTTGAAGTCTATAAAGTTGTGAAAGACATCTTGTTGCTGATCTAGAAGCTTCTCAATGATTTTGCGGCAGTTGAAAATTTGCCCCATTGTGCTTAGTAAATCCACCTTGTTCTTCAGCAAGAAGTTCTTCGACTTGGGGTCTGAGTCTATTGAAGATAACTTTAAGAAGAATTTTGCTTGCGTGACTTATAAGACTGATTGTACGATAGTTGTTGCAGAGACGTAAATTTCCTTTTTTGGGTAGCGGTATCACTAGAGATCTAGTCCATTCGGTTGGCCATTTTTCTTCATCCCATATTCTATTACAGAGTTTCCAATAGGCATCTATAGCTTGGTCCCCTCCATGTCTAAGTAGTTTCGTCAGGAATATTGTCAACGCCTGGAGATTTACCATTTTTGTCCACGAAATCGAGGACAGCAAATTTACCACCAATATTTGCTTGTATATTTCGGCAATGTTTGGATCCTTCAGTTTTTTCAGATCAAAACGTATTCTTGTGTTTGCGGATTTGCGTTTTGTATTCAATTTTAGCTGGAAAGTCATTAATACCATATCATGGTCGCTACCTATGTCGGCTCCTGGAAATGTTCTTGTCTTAGTTTTGTTAATACTAGATTTGAATCCTTTTTTTGTACTAGGATGAAGTCGATCTGGTTATGTACTTTTCCATTTGGAGAGTGCCAAGTGGGGATGTAGGGTGTTGGCTACTGTCAGTCGGTGATTGTTAGCAAATTTGAGCAGACGTGTGCCTCTTTCCTTTGTTCTTCCTAGGCCAAATTTGCCAACGGTTCCCTGCCAGTCTTGGTAGGCAACACTGCCTATTTTTGTGTTCCAACCCCCTTGAACGATCAGTATGTCTTTCTTTGGTGTTTCCTTAATTATTTGTACAAGGTATAATAGGAACACAGCGAGGTTGGTCTGAAAAGATACTTGGTCCTGTATAGAACGAATCAAATTTCACAACTACAGCTATTGGTAGATTCGGTGGAGAATCTCCTTCCTGATAGACGATGTCTTTCACTATTCCCATTGAACCATTACGTAATCCTTTTTCAGTCCAAAGATTTCTAGTTAACATAACTCTGGCTCCAATACTTAAAAATATGTTTGGTTCTTAACCACACATATCGTCTGAAGAAAGTTTTGCTGCAGCTTTATTACTATGCCTTGCATTAATCTGTGCAATTGGTACATTAAGGCTTGTCAGAGCTTCATGATTATCAGTAGCAACCTTTTCGTTTGAAAACGAAAATTTCACAAAATTCTTAGCATCAACGTCTTTAGAAATTCTACCAGGTGTTCTTGACAAAAACATTGTCAAATCTTTCTCTGTAGAGTCTCCATTTCTCAATCTATACAGAGCAGCTCTAAAATTTTCCTGTTCAAGATTTTCTCCTTTTGACCTTTCATCAATAGTAAGCTTAACCACTGTAGTAAAGTTTCTGTAGATGCAAAAACCCATTGTAAGGCTGAAAGGGCAGGGCCCTTCAAACCATTTAAGTTCCTTCCTCTGATTGGCAAATTTAGTAAGGAGTGTAATGTTTTACACTTAACATTAAAAGCGGCTATTCCAAAATAGGCCGATACATTTTTCCTTTAACAGTGCTCGAATACTATTAATCAAGTAGCTTATACCACTTCCCACTAAACCAATTATCATCATCAATAGTTGTTCATCAGGATTCTGATCATGATACAAAACAATGTCAAATGCCTTCCTTTGTGCCTCATCAAGTGAGTCTACATTAAGTTCAAAAAATGTTTCAGAGGTCTCAGTCAACGTTTCTGTTTTCTTTTTATTAAGCCAGTTAACCATATTTTCTATTTGTTCATCAGAATAATTTTTCCTAAAACCTTGCCAACAATCTTTATCATCATTAGATGTCTCGGCAACAGAATCAGGTCTAATATCATTTGCACACAAATCAGCTAAGTGCATCCATTCTTCACGTTCTCCTTCAATAGTTTTATCAAATTCAAAGTTACTTTCAGACATTTCAAAAAACATTTCTGTATTGCGAAATTCCTTTCTCGAGTTTGGAACAAGGATCTGGCCTAATTGACTTTGCAAAAAATCACTCCATTACTGGCAAAATATATCAGAGTCTTCATTTAGACCGTCCCAAGCATCACTTGTCCTAGATCTCCATGGTTTGTATCTTAAAAGTTGATACTTACAAAATACATCAAAATGAGGACCTTTTGGATTAGGTGATGGGCTTGGGAAAGCCCTGACAATAACTGATTTCTTTCGCTTTTTGATTACATTCTTTTGGACCGAATAGTTTGACACAAAATTAACAAAATTGCTTGCCAACAGTGTTATCATAACCTTGAAGATTCTCTCTATTGGCATAATTATCAAGAATGTAAGCTTCAGTAACAATATCATCATTGCTTAACTCAATCTTTCTAGATCCGTCAACAGAAACATTTACAACTTGAAAAGAAGACCTAATTAACTTCAGTGACAAGATATGATGGATCACTTCTTGAGCACTGAAATATTTTCTCCTACAGCTTTTATTACCAGCTTCTGAATAACTGACCTCATTTGTTCAGTTCCTTTCAAATTTTCAACAACAGAAATAAATGCATCTCTAGCAACATCCGAAATTTGTTCTGCTTTTGAAGCATACTTTGCCAGATATTCTAGGCATGCATTATAATCTACAATTGGTTGTATGTCACAGTTAGCTCTCCATGACTGCAATTGTGAACGTTGATGCCTATTTACTCTGGAATCATTCCTTTTCAAAACTATTTTAGGTCTATAATGAATACCATGTTTCTTAGAATTTATTTCTTCAAATTCGATGAACGTTTCAGCACAATCTACAAAAGGAAAATTAAACCTACAATATTGTTCACCATCACTTTTCTTACGTAAACAATATGCTGTACTACATTTGGTATGTCTCTGAACACAATTTACTATGTCAGCATAGTCATTGTCTAAATTATCTCAATTTATATCATCAAGTTTTCTTTTACATGGGTGGATATTAGGTTTTACCCATCCATCCTCTGGTGTACATGGGTTGCATGCTGTCACCAGAGAGGTGATATCAATAGAGAATCAACATAATCACAAACTTGTTGTGCTGCTACTTTCCCTTCATTGACTTTTGTTGTCAATTCAAGCCTTAAAGTATTATCAATGATATCACTATCAGAAAGCTTCTTTTCCGCTAAATGACCTTCTAAAGACTTTCCAGTTAGCTCACACAGTCCTAGGTCACTTTTTAGTTTTGCGACACCATGACAATGGATAGATCCTCTCATTACAGCATATTCAAATCTATACCAATGCCACTCTGCCTCAAGAGTCTCGTATAACCAATGTTTAACAAACTTTTCAACTCTAATCGTAAAAGAACAATCTATCAAATGAGAATTGTTAATTATATTGTTTCTCAAAGTTTTAGAATTAGAAATCTCATCAGAAAATAAAGCATGATACTCTGGCCAATGAAATTCTGCACATGACAGGGTCCAAAATATTGTTGGCGCACCTGCTTGATTAATTGTAGCTTTTAGCTGCTCTTTAGCGTGATTCCAATAAGCATTAGTCCCTGTAATATTCTTAGCATACCTTAATAACTTTTTCATTATGGTAGTGTAGCTGCCATCTCTAACAATTTCTTGCAATTCTTGAAAAGTTAAATTAGCTTCTCCTGGATTTTGTTTCAAGTAAAAGCTTCCTTGTCCTAACAAACGTCTACGGTATAACATATTATAAGCCCAAAATCCAAAGCGGGGATGAGCTGCAAATCTATAATTCCACTTTCCATCAATAAGTTCCGCAAATTTTATAAGATGCTTGATATTTTCTGAAAAAAAAGAGAGAGATTCTGAGCTTTCCTAGTGCTAAAACTAGTTGGATCTCCTTTACCATCTGGAAAAAAAGTGTTGGAAATGCCTCAAACATTGCTAAATATTCCGTAGTAAACTCAATTAAAGCTTCACTTCCTATATTTACAGTTTCTGGCTTCAAAACTGTGTCATTAAGTATTTATTTTTCCATCTTGGATTTTACTTTAGTTGGAATAAAGCTACCCATTTCTGTATTGACATCGTAAACTTTTTCATCATCCTCATAATGTGGACCCATATCAGGCAGGACATCTTTGTTTATATCACTTTCATCATTATCTAAATCAGTATCCTTAAAGTCTACATTCATTGACAATTTACAGTAATCATCTTCAGGTAAGCTTTCAAATCTATTTTCATCAATAGTCACATCAGAATATCTAGGATTATTAGATTCACCCTTCGCATTTCTTCCCGTAAGCCACGTCAGAGCATCAATAACTTTTTGACGACGGACTCGCAACTCTTTAGATTTATTTTCTTTACCGTCAAATTTAAAAACTATTACAGGAATATCACTAGGATATTTTGGTAAAACATTAGCAATATGCTGAAGATCGTGTGGAAGAGTTAAAACATGTCCTTTGTAAGCTTTTTGTCCACCATTTGGTTTGGTATAAACCTGAATAACTGGAAAAGCTCTAGCAATCAACATTTCTTCAACCTGAGTTAGATGTTGAAGTTCTGGTGGAACTTTGCATGGAATCATATCATTGTCAACACTAAATTTCTTTGGCAATGACTTTTCTTTTTTACAGCGAGCACATTCATATTCTTCCATTTTGAAACACTTAGGAGAATTGGCCAATGGCCAAGTTTCCTTGCATGTCAAACATTGTACTAAAGTCATCTTTAAACTTTTATGAAATTTTTCATTCAAAAAATTATCAGCTGAAATAGATGCTTTTTCCTTCTTTGCATGATACCGATCACGCTGCTTGGCTTTAAATATTTCTTTATTTTTTTCATAATATTCTTTCAACTTCGCTTTTCGTTTTGAATTACTAGCTTTTAATTTGTCTTTATTTTTTTGATAGCTCGCTGTAACTTTGTCCTTTTTTTCCTGATAACATGCTTTCACCTTATCTTTCCTTTTCTCGTAAGTTGCTCTTGCTTTCACTTTTATATTCTCTTTATTTTTTTCATAATACGTCTTATTAGATTCACATTTCAATTTACTTCTCAATGGATAGCCCTTACAATCATGAACAATTTTCCTTTTATTATTATTTTCACTGGTCGATATTTCAAAATCCACATCATCATTAGGCTCAATTAATTCCTCTTGTATATAAATACAAAAAAACCAACCGTCTTTGTGACTGTCATAAAGATCGATTAAAGTTTGATAATGAAAAACATCCTGTTGCAAATCATCGATATAATCCCAATCTATTCTTTTACCTGAAACAGCACAAGTAAAGTGTCTTGTTTGATGTCTTATCAATCCTTTCAAGAGATGTTTCTGACCATGAATAATCAGTTCCTCACGAAAAAATCTTCTATGTTCAGTTTGTTTTTGAAAGAGTTTCAATATAAAGCATATTTTAGGGGCTAAAAAAGCATCAATTCTCAAATTCTCACATGAATCATCACATGGGCATGGTAAAGATTTATTTTGTACCAGCGGATCTAACAAATTTTGCCAATCGTGAAAATTATTCAAAGATGTTATGTCTGTCTCAGATATTAATTCAACATAATACGACATTGAACTGCTAAATTTCTATGGCAACTTGAACAAGTACCTGCTAACGTATGACATGTCTGAAACAAATTTCTTTCCTGATCATTAAGATTGTTAAACACACAGCTTGAAAATATTTCTGAAAACTGGGCATTACTGTCTCGATTTGCAAATGGCCGACATCTTCGAGCTAAATATTCCCAAACAGGCTGACTTATTATAGCTAATACATGTTCAAAATCTGTAATACTATAATCAACATCATCGTTTGCACTCATTATGGCTTGATATTGATTCATGCAAGTATAAATACAATCAAAAAACTCACTCTTGGAATCTGAATTCTTTATCAACGGGCTTAAAGTAACAAACAAATTTCGAGGAATGAATCAACTGTACAATAAATAATTTACATGCATTCATAAAATGAATTTTACTGTTTTCATTGCAACTGTTACGTCTATTCCATGTATAAGTCTGAGCAATATCTTCAAAAGAAGTCTGAACAATATTTACTTCGTTAGAAGTCTAAATCAATTTTTTTCCTACAACTGGTAGGTTTCCCACGTTATGTGGGCCTTCATCAGAAGAATCTGAAGAAGTATTTGTCTCAGAATTCATTATAATCACAAGATTTTATAAGATATAAAAAAGGTAAACGCTTACCTTCTTCACGTTAAAAATAGCAGCTTGATCTTTTGGTAAGCACAAAATAAATAGCCACATCATAAATGCCCGGTAGTCCAGTAAACGGCACCAAAATTTTGGTGTCATTTCAATAAAAAGAGCCGTTTTCAAATAAAAACACTCTTTCGTTATAACCGGTATGCATTCCGTATAACCGGAACAATTGGTCTGAAGAAAAAGATCAATAATTTTTTGACCACCCACCCGTTCGCTCTCGTGAAACAACAGAAGCCCCCCCTTGCGGGGGCAATAAAGAGAGTGCAATTTTAATTACGTCAAGTAGATTTACTAAAGATTTATTAAAAATCTTAACAGTTTTGACTTCACCTTCTGTACATTTGAACCTTCTGCTAGTCCGAATGCCCAAGGAATAGGGCTTAGTGAATATTGCAAAACTTCGTTTAGGGACAACCCAAGTCCATAGTGACAGTCTTATCCTTCAGCTTTACTGTCTTCTTCTTTTTGCATGGCATTCTCAAGCTTCAACACCGCAACAGACATCGATCAAAGAATCCCTTTTCTCAAATGGCGATCCCCAGTTGTCCATAACCTCAACAGCTTTTTCCATGGAACGCTTGTTAAATGCCATTCAAGATTTACCAAGATCCTTCGGGGTTGTTGGTTTTGAGTTGTTTTCCATTTCGGCTATACATTTTGAGACAATGTGACTTGTTAATTAAATTAAAATTATAATTTAATGTATACATTTAATTGCCTCTGGGTTCACATAATTGTTATAGACAAAAGTAACAAACACGGATGGTACCAATGCAGTTGGGCAATAGCTCCGTAAGGATTCATGTTTAATGGCTTCAGCTGCCAAGGGTGTTTCCAAATAGTTGACATCGTCATAGGAGATCATTTGGCGAAATCATAGTTTTGATCCTGTCTTTCTTTTTGTTACCAATGAAATGTTGAATGATGAACTGATCCTGGTCTAGGTGGAGCTTGAAATGAGGGAAGTTATCATGACTGTATTTTGTTTCCTTCGTTCACTCGTATAATCGTGTTCGAAAAGTTTCCTCACACATGGAAGATTTCTTAACTTTCGATTACGCGAAATGTAAACATTAAATAGCCAGGGGATCGTGTTTTTAAAACTTCACTTAAAATTGTTTTTAAATTAAATGAATTCAATTTTGATAGATTTTCTTCTGGATTTGCCATCTGGCTTGCCGGGTGACTACTCTACTGCTCAACTGCCCCATTGTTATGAATTCAGACCTTGTTCAGTGACTATTGACAACCAACATAAGTTTAGGTCCTTTTAAAATATTTTAATTATTGTTGTCCTGCTGGCAGGTATATCACCAACATGTCCTTTATACTCATT
>JAUBWS010074831.1:2559-13349 GCA_032270445.1 Darlingtonia californica
ACGAAATTTTCTCTGATAGCATACATGTGAAACTGATGATCATGCAAAAAACTTTTACTTACGAACGTCTACTGAACCTATGTTCGACAGGATTAACGGTTAAGGCCAGTTTTGCCTATATGATTCAAATAAGTTGTATTGCAGAGCTAATTTTTCACACTTTATCCAATGTACTAAGCCCGATAGCCGTAATCAAAAAATGGAAGTAAATTTTGACAAATTTTCGGGAGATATTACGCGATATTATCATGTGTATGATAAAAGACCTTTAGCTGTAAACCCGTGGTTTTCGGATAAGTAGATGAACAGTAAGGTACTTCAATGGAACAGACTGTAAAACTATTTATTAACACGGCTGGTGTTTAAAGGGCTTATGCGATGGTTGGAGGAGGTTGGCATTCCAACTCAATTCACAGAAAGTTTGTCTCGTTTATTCAAACCAATTTAATGGGCTTTTCATGGAGAACTTTACTGTGTGAAGGATTTTTCGCCTACAGTAGTAGATTTTATGTTTGCTTGAATCTTAATCAAAATGGGAATTGTCAAAAGCATCATAATGTATAAAATGCATGTGATACAGATTAAAATAAGAAAAAAATATGATAAAAGGCTTACCTTCAACTATATCGCATTCTTTACATTTTTTCACGCTGATAACACCAAACATTAAGAGGAATACAATGATTAAAGCGATCAACGCCACAACTCCTACCAGTAGGATAAAAATCATTTGACAACAATGTGATTGTTCCTCATCTTCTGCATACCCTTCTTTAGGTTCTTTTCCCTTTACAGAATGTTCAACTTTTATTACAGCCGATTCATAGGCTAAGTTCGTTTTTTTCGTACTTTGCCTGGGCGGAGGTAATTGATGAGGGCGTTTTTTATAGTCCTGCCCTGGTATCGTGTCATAGGAGGATACTTTTTCACTTGGCGCCGCGTACGGGTTTTCATCGTCACCACTTACAAAACTATAATTTGAGGTTTTAGATGACGAATCGCTTAATCGTTTTTCAGGAATCGACAACGAGGTAGCCCGACTGTCAACTGGGCCACCGATAACTGTATCGACTGCATACGGGCTAAATGATATGCTTTTGTCCCAGGAGTCCGGTCTTGGTTTTTCCTTATTGTAACCATAGTTCTGTACACCCATTTCGATTTCCTCTGGTGGTTTAGTTATGTCTGTTCTTGGTTTTACTTTTGGTCTTTGCGCAGGTTTATTGTCCCTGTTTGTCTTATCGTTAAACGCTAGCGAATCGTAGCTTTCACGCGTTTCGTTCGATTTATTGTTCGTTATGCTTTTTTCCTCTTCTGTACCACGGAACACTGGATTTACGTAATCACCAACTGTATTCTCACTGTCCGTTGATTTTTGACTACCTGTTTTATTTTTCAAATTCTTATATTTTGAGTCTGATTGATCAAAATCGTCTTCGCTTCTTGAACTGGAGCTGTGTCTGGATATTGATCGTACAGCTTTCATCTTTTATCTTGATGTATTGCGATGTGACGAATACAAACCCCTATGTAAACAAACACTCAAGTTTCATGAATGAGGTCAGCTTTTTTTTTTTCTTTCTTTTCAAACGTTGTTTTGTTTTCTCTACTACTACATTGTTTACTTAACTTGTGGAATAAGAATCAGCAAATCACGACATAAACTAATTTATACGCGCGCGAATATATCACCTCCAACGTTGCGAGAAATCTGCAAGCTGAATGATACTTTTAATATGTATTTTCAATGAAACGTCTTATTACTCACAACACAACACAAGTCTTCTTATCCCGTTTAAAACATTCTTTACATTGTCAATCTTTTGCACACACATAAAAAGTCATTTAATTATCATAAAAACATGAACAACGTAATGATTGTGATGCTACAGAGATTATATAAAATTATATCTAATTGCTTTTCCTTTGTATCGCTAGTGATTAAAACACATTATTGATGTCAGCAATTGCTACGCAATAAGCTAGGTAGATTGTCATTAACACTTTCTTCCGCCAACAATCAATGGCAAGTAATTAGCGTCCATGACAACAATCAAATTAATAGAAAGATGTTCCTCGTGAATCACTAAATAAGGATGGTTCACCCTGGCACATGGCAGTGATAATAAGATGCTTTCTAAGCCTACGTATAAAAAGTCCACTAGTTACACGTCAAACTTTACGTAAAGTTTAAATAGGCAGGTTTCGGCTACTACTGATCTCTTCCAAACTGCCTGAAAATACTATTTGCCTTCCAATACGTGAACTATAAGAGAGAACAAAAATGCAAAATCAAGGACGATCGTACCAGCTAACCGTTTTATCCCACCTTCCGGGGGAGGGGGGGGGGGGATAAATGATGTGGTCTGAAGGACTACTGTTTAGATCTAGATTTCACCCTACTTATAAACCCAAGGCTTTTGAGGGGTTCCCAAGTGTGGATCCACCCCCTTTGATCCAATTATTCTTGAAAGAGAAGAGCTCTGGACATAAAACTTCGAACGTTTATAACCTCAATCATAAACTGAACAATTGGTGGAAAAATGTTTGATAAAGTCAAAAGAAAATTTCGAAAGTCAGCATTTTCTTGAAAATTCATTGAAAAGTGTGACTTGCAAAACGAACCGTTACTTTTGAATTAAAAATGATTTGTCAGTTCTGATTTCAGAGTCCGAAAGTTGTTACGATCTACTTAAACTCCGGTTTTTTGTCAAGATCGAGATTTTTGGGAAAGATTTGCCCTCAAATTTGCAAATGTGCGAATTTTTCAAAAAAGTAATGACGTTATTAACTATGACACAATAACAATTTTTTACTTTTTGATCGTCTTTCTGAGTTACAGCTGTAATTTGTTATTTTGTTTAAAGTCTCAAAGTTTCAGGGTCTTTCGTCTATTTTGCACGAAGTTTTTAAACAAAATCTGGGATTGTGGTCGGATCCGGCTCCCTCCACCCCCGGGGAAGCTTATAAGGTTCTGTTAAGTGATCAAGTTAGCAACATTTTGTTCTTTCATTAATGATTATAAAGGCCAAAAACAGTATCGTCCACTATTTATAAACAAATGTGAAAAATCAAAAATATATTACACGTTTTTTACATAAGAACAAACCATATAAGAACGTAAGGCTTCAAGTGGCAAACAGTTTAGGACCTGTTATAAACATTTGAAGGCTATTTTTTTAAGAAAACTTTTAAATTCGATGATTTCAACCACTTTTTTGCTACAATTAAGAATAATTTAGGAACATTTTTTAGCTGAAAATCGAAAAAATAAGAACGTTCGCAGGCTTACTCGAAGTTGGATGTTCTTATAAAATAACGTGTACATGGTCTAGCGCACAAGAGTCATAAAACGAATAATACATAATGCATAATGCACAGCAATAGATATATCTTAGCAGCTGCAAGTTCCAAGGATCTTCAATTTTGACAAACACACTGACACACCACACACAAAATTTCGCGGAAACATATATCAATGTGAGTCCAGCTAAAAGATTTTCGTTCTTCCACCCGTCTGGTTGGTATTTTTCAAAAGCAAGTCTATCAAATTCTCAATACTTTCACATCTATCAGTCGTTTTGGCTTGAAATTTTGTTGGCAATGTAAATATTGTAAAAACTAACGAAATGTTGAAATATCATGTCATATTTTACCGGAAACTTTTTCGTATATTAAACTGGATATCTAAGAATGACTTGACTTACCAGATCAAAACTTTAATCACGAAATCTATAGTATATAAAATTAAATTTTCCTTAAAGCTAACATAAGAGCCAAAAACCTGCCATTTGTGGGCGCTAGCTATCTCATATGTTTTCCAAGTATAAAAATATTATTTTTTGATGAACTTTTTAGAGAGAGTTTTTGTGGTGACTATGATAATCTTGTGTTCAATAATAACTGGCATGGAAAAATGTAATCAGTTATGTTATTGCTACCTACACGCTTTTTTTTAAGAATGAAAAACATTTGACATTCTTAAAGTTTGTCTGTTATTCTAAAAATATTCTTAAAAATAAACTGAAAATTAAGAATGAAGACCAGCCAGGGACCTATAAACGACATACTTAATAGCTACAAATGCAACAATGAAGATACATTTTCTAGTTAATTTTCAATAGATATTGACTCATTTTCTTTCACTACTAATTATTTCAACTAATATTTCAAGTTGGAAAAAAACCTGCGTTAGTTCTTAGTATTCTTTTTTCAGCCTGATATTGATAAAACATATTCTTATAAAGAAAAAAGCGTACAAAGCATTTGTTACGAACCTAAATTTACCCTACTTTGAGAAACAAGGATAGCTAACCTGCATTCTGTGCGCTAAAAATCTGCATTTTGTGTTAAAATTTGCTCAAGATTTTTTGCATTTTGGAGAAATCATCGTATTGAGTAGAGTAGACTCTGTACAGCACTTAAACATATAAGCACACGAAAATCATTATGAAGCTATGGCCAAGTCGTTTAGGCACTGGATACTTAAAACGGAGTCCTGAGTTCGACTTCTTCGCGAGATTTTCGGTAGAGAAATTCACAAAACACTGTTAAACCTGCATGGTACCCAGAGGTTTTCCCAGGAAGGTAGGAGCCTCATTGATAGTTCATCTGAAGAGCAAATCATTCATTTATTTAAATCAATATTTGGTATTTGGAAATTTGGAATCAATGGTTGTTAATGAATGATTATGATATTTAGGAGCATTTGAATCAATGCCTAAATGACAGTTTTGTAACATTTTGGATTGGGTCGCATATTTCACTGGGACTGACTTTCTTGGATTGGGATAGCTACATTTAGCCTAAGAAGCTGGTGCCGAAAGAAATTCTCAGTTATATCACGCTCTTTAGGTGACGAAGGTTAGGTCTGACTGGCTTGAAATATTTGCTTGCATTCTGTATCACTTTTCAAAAACTTACAAATTATCTTAAACATACTTAGGCTGAAGAAAACCCGCCAAATTTTACTGATCTAATTAAAACGAAATGAGTATGTTAACCATAAATGTCAGGGTGGCCAGCAAAAATCGACTTTTATTTTCCAGGTTTTTTTCAGGTGTTACCAGGTTTTTTCGACAAAATTCCAGGTATGAAAATTTGTATTAAAAAAAGTAAGCACAATTTTCAGCTTAACGAAAATATTACTTTACTCGAACAAACACAAAATAAACGCAGCATAAAAACTATGAATCAATTTCTAACAAAAGACAATATGAACAAATAAAGTAGTTCAACAGTAAATTCTAAAGCTTTGCACTCTTTCTCTAATGTTGAAAGAAATTTCTTCCAGGTATTTCCAAGTGAATTCTTCAGAAATCCACATTTTCAAGGTAATACCAGGTATTTGAAAAAATTCCTATATCCAGGATTTTCCACACTTTTTTCCAGAAATATGTTATAGTTATTTGTTTGCTAATATTGACATTCCACAAAACTTTTTGCCATTTGCAACTTCATGGCCGAACAAACATAAGATGTTTTAAAGACTTTTCGCTGTCTTAGAGACATCACTTAGACCTCTTGTATTCATTAGGTTCTCCCTTTATGTACATACACACGTGTAAACAATGCCTTAAATCATCACAAATTTTAGTAAAAGTGCTTTAAATTCAAAGAAAAACTAGCAAATTGAAACAACTCATTCTACTGGAATGTGCAGAATAAATATTAATTTGGTAACTCTTTTATTTTACCATTTAGACCATTTATTAACATCAAATATTATTTCTAACCACTCAAAATGACTCAGTTATTACGTGCTTCTATGGTATGACTGAAAGAAAGCAGATTTTTGATCGATTAGAATGTGTTACTTTCACTTTTGGTCTACTTAGCCTAAATCTAGCTATATATAACTAACTTCATTTGCTATAGTCATCATGATATTGAGATATCTCGAGATGTTTTGTAGTATGAACACAGTCTTGTTCTTAATTTTCACAATTTTAATCGAACTACTTCGTAAAGAGTTCATCTTTGTTAACCCTACTATGTCTGAATTATGGTGAATGACAACACACCGATGAGCGTATTGTTCCAAACATGCATGCAACAAAAATTCCAAATATTAATACCAAAAATATCTTTTTGCTGTAAATCTCTGTTTTCATCAAAAGAGTTAAAACTGACTATCCCAGCAGGACAAAATTCTGGTGAAAAAATAACGTATCTATCATCGTTTCAAAAAAGTTATTCAATTTTTTCATATTTTAATTCAGGGCAAAATGTAAACCTCGGTTTTCATCAAATGGTTCTTCTGGGCATGAAAGGGTCATAAAAGGATCAATGAACCTTCGTGAAAAGGTTATCATTAAAGTTTTAGAAGTTTTAATTAAATTGAAATTTCCTATGATCTCTTTTAGGAAATATTGCATTTCTGTAACAAGAATACTTAAAGTACAGCATTACTGTACTATTGCTTCTTTGTACCCTGCTACAGGAATATATGTGACGTCCTACAGGAAAGGGGGTTCAAAATTTGTATTGGCAATTAATTTTGACCGGTAAATTTTACTAGTAAGTTACTAGTAAATTAACAGTAACTCTAAAATTCTACATTAATACCAGTAAAAGTATTATATTCATCTGTGATTTTACTGGTAAAATCAGAAATTTTACCAGTAAAATAATTCAAACTCTCTTTTCCTACTACACACATTCTCATCATAGAATATTGATATTTTATCAAGATCACAGATAAGCGAAATTATTAAATAAACATTTTTTTGCATTATTTTCAAAATGAGTAAGAGAAAACTTCGGCAGGTATTTTGTCTACCCTATATGTAATCCAACTTTAATTCATATTTGTTTTGTAATCACCTACATACGATTGATATCCAAGTTGTCATTCATTCAAGTGAAGTGTTAGGTCTGCATAAATTTTTAATTATGTATGATAAACATTTACGTTAGGAATCAGTATATACCTGTCTTAGAGTGTGGGCCGTTCTGCAATTGATAGTATAGCTTCGCGATCAAACTAGTGCGTCTCAAAAATTTCTTTAACGACCTCAAGCAAGAGGACGGGAACGTCACTTAAATTTTTGGAATGAAATTTAAACTGTTTTGAAGCTCTAATGCCAAAGATTCTTCTGCTAGTATTTAGGAGAACTTAATAAGCACAAATGATCTTTCTTTATCATAAACAAGAGCCATTTGAAATTGAATTCTCAGTAAGTGTAACGTTGCTGTTGTCACTACAACCTCTAAACAAGCTTTTTAATGACGCTATTACTGTTAATTATTATCATCACAAAACTTGACAATATTCGCTATAAAAATATTCCTCCTGATTATTAGAGGCAACAGCTCTTTTGGTCTTATAATAACGTTCTCCATGACTCGCGCAGAAAGTTCAAACCGTCTCCAAGATATCAATAACTTTCACTGGTTTAAGATAACTTTTTTATTATTTCAACTAACAGTCTATCATTAATAATAGAAAATCTATATAGTTTGCACAGCGCAGCTAAGATCTAATCTAACCACTTAAAGGAATTTTGAACATTTTTGAAATCTTTGGACATATCTCTCGCCGTATACCACTCCCTGACACATTGGTCACAGAGCTTTTAAGTCTCTATGCAGAGGTTCAAAGACGTGGATTGGAAACAAATAAGTTGGACAATCTATAATCAGGGACATAAATATGAGAATATTTCTGAGATAAATTTTTGTGAAACATTTCATAACTTAGCTACTGAGAGATTTATAGAGAAAAAATTGAAAACAAATCACGGGTACTCAAATTAATTTTCAGTGCAAGCTGAGAAAAATTGATCTAGTTATTATGACCTATATCAAAGGAGCTATAAGTAGAGCCTTAATATTCTTGTAAAAGTGACAGAACTTTGTAAGATTTCGTTCCATAAATACATATAGAGATTATTACAAGAACTTAACTTAAGAGAATTTGGTCATATTTATGCCACCCTTTAACCAAAAAATTGTTTACATTACTGACTCTGACAAGAGCCACTTGAACTCATTAAAATTTAATCTTGACAAATATAGGTAAAAAAACAAAAAATTATCAGTAAACTTACAATCAGGTCACCAACTCAACCATATGTGCAACAAAATTTGTCGAACCAGAACAGCAGGAATCTGATCGACGTCTCATATTTTCTTACACGTGTTTCTGAAGGTCAAACTCCAAGCACTGTAAAGTAACAGTTGAAAATGTCAGCAAAACATTTCCCTGATGAGTGAAACCATCTGTTTGTCATATTTGGTACTTCTGAGAAAGAAATCAAACTTTTATTATTTTCTATACCTTTGCAGTTTTTAGTCAAGATATTTCTTCATTATTTATTATTACTACTCTATTGGGATTAAATTCCGCGAAGAACTTGTAGATATCCGCGAAATTAAATCCCGCCGAAATATTACAAAAAAGGTGTGACCTGCAAAATTCTTCAACTTTTGTCAAAAATCATGTTGTGCACAATATATACTAGGATGTAGACTACCTTAGACTTTTATTTTAAATTATATTAACTATATCATCCCAACTCTGCGATTAGAAAATAGTGAAAACCTAACCCCCCCCCCCCCCCCCCCAACAACAACAAAGATTCGGTGTTACCATTCGCGAAAACTGAGAGAAATTTGAAAGTAAACCATTTAATCCCCGCGAAATCTAGTCCTAATAAAGTCATCAATTGTTTATTCTTTGTGTGCTACTAATTATTGAAACAACGTCAATCACATCGAATGTTAGAAATTTTAGAAATATTAAATGAAGACGAGCCTAAAATTTAATATCGGAGGAAACTAGGTGACTGGGATTTAATTCTGGAGTCAAAATTTCTTGCAAAAAATTGATAATAATCAGCTAATGTAGCTAGGGTTTATGTTGTTCGTTCTTTTCGCCGTGCGTAGGTGTAAAATGAATTTAAAATATGCTACGAGACGAGGAACAGCAGACGTCCAAAATTCTACTATACAATCTTAGTTATAGTCTTAAATTTGTACAATTTTCATTCAAAGTCTTTTAGAAATATTCAACCGAGTTGACACTGGAAGTACAACCTTTATTATTTACCTCGAGAACAACAAACACTCTTTGATTTCATATTTCCAAATTACTGTAATCTTTGTGGACATATTGCTAACCGAAGACGACTACCTGACACATAAGTCGTGGATCCCCTACGTCTCTACTCAGAGGTCCGCCAACGTAATAAGTTTTACCATGTTCTTTATGGTGGAGATGCAAGTTAAAATTCCTGTGATTTTAGCTGTTCTTTTCGCGTTGAAGTATAGAAAAATATTGGATATCATTATTTTTTAAATTTTCACACGGTATCCATATGAACGGGAATGGAAACTTTTCATACAGTGACCTTAATTTTATCAATAATTTCCAAGTGTGAATTTGCTGAAACTTTAACAGTAAGGTAGATTGAACTTTTCATAACAGTAAGGTAAAAAATTAGAGTATGTATGTCTTTAGTTATTTTCCCTTGGTACTTTCACAACAGAGAAATAAATGTTTTTAATTCGTTGACCTTTTCGTTACACCCTTAAATATTGTGATCTAGAATTTCAGTTCATTTTCTAATTTCTATAATCTTCTCGATTACTATTGATCAAATGAACAAATTGACGTGACTGTGTTATGCTAATGTAAAGGTAAAAGAGGAAGTAATTTTTGATGAGTTCATGATGTTAATGCGAAATATGACTTGCCGAAAGATAGTCAAATTACAATACAGTACACCGACGCATACCTAACCAACAGAAGAAAAAATGAAAAATGAGAAATTCTAAACCTATCAACAATTTCGTATCGTTGAACAGTGAAAATGTGACTTTTGGACTTTGGTAGATTGGAATTCATAGATCAAGCTGGAAGAATTTTTCGTAGAAACAAACACGTTTCTCATGCCTGGTCACTTCAACGAATCTTCGTCTTTCATTCTCAGAAGTGATTTTGTTATGCAATGCCCTGGTCGAAAGGCCCTTGTCCAAAAGAAATGTGCGTTCGACCATAAGATGCTGTCAAATAAAAGTTTCATTTGATCAACAGGGTACTGAATAAAATGTGCTTTTACCTCTACAAAATAATCTAAGTTAACGGGTGCTACTTTGACTTTTTAAAAAAGGGCCTGGAAGATCGATTCTTAGTCATGGGATCCAGTGTCAGAAAATCTGGCATTGGACCATGTATTCACTCATTACAAGGCCTGTACAAGGTATGAGTACGGAAACCTCTTATCACACACACGGGTGACGTCGTCGATGTTACAACTACATTGTTTGAACATCGAAGTAACGTCTGTGCCAACTAGGGCACTGTAATTTTGGAACAGAAAGACCTCCTGTATGGTATTTATATACGCAAGAAAGTTGTAGCTCTTCATATTGCGGCTAATCACATGATACGCACTTTGTTTAGTCACATGGATGGACCAGTACTTTTATTGGTTTTAAAAATAAAACTTAAAATGGTATTCAAGTATTTCAAAAGTACTCTCATTAAAAATAATACCAATGTTTAAATTTTGAAAACAAATATGCCATCTTTGCGATTTTCTTTGGCAAAAAAACCAGTTTCACTAACAGAAGGACCAGTATATCCGTTTAGTAGTTCAAAAATACATCTAATATTGCCAGTGTTCCATTCAAATAATATTGTTTTGCTGATTATTTAAAAACATGCCATATAATCATCTTATTATCATTCTGCATATACCATTTCAAAATATCGCTTAAGAAAGTATGTTTTTATAAGTAACCAAATCACCAAGACCTGGCTCTCAGATTTGGCCCAAAAACTA
>JAUBWS010074842.1:0-13349 GCA_032270445.1 Darlingtonia californica
AGTTTTTCTTGGATGGCCTGTAATAACTAAATACACCTTACTTAAACTGTAAAAGATATGTATGGCCAAAATCTGACATGAGTGTTTCAAATTTTCCCAACATAAATAAAACTTTTTCTAACGATCGTAGTCGAGGGAGGCATCATCACTTGATAAAGCCAAAATATCACTATACCAGTGAACGCCCATGAGAAATTTATTCACATCAACATGACAAATACAGAAATTATACAAAGAATTTAAAGTAAACAACTTACAACGTAACAAACCGAGCCATCACCAGCGTCCAACAATCCCTCTTCATCTGGGAAGCTATTTTCCCAACTATTTCCATTTCTAATTTTCAGATGAATCCCTCTTTCTTCTACATTAAAGAGAGCAACTAGATCCATCCCAAAAACTAACCCAGCAAAAATTCAAAAGTCAAGAATTTCATTGTCCGTTTATTAGTTTTATATTTCAGGAACCAGAAATTCCAGGTCATACTCGCTAAGTACTGAAATAATTTTGACCAAGCCTTTCGAAATATATCGTAGGGGATGATTTTGGCGAATTTCTTGTTCGAACTGACATTAATTTTCGCGAAACATCAGACTTGAAAATAACTATTTCATATTTTCTAAGTGGTTATAGTTAGGTTTCTTAATCAACAAGACACTTTATTTCGACATGACAATTCTCTTCAAGACAAAAGTTTTGCTAGTCATAAAAACAGAAGATATTTCTAACAAATGAAATAATAAAAATATTCATTCTCAAAAAATATTAAAACTTTATATCAAGTAGTACATCGTCACTTTCATTAGTCTTTCAATAATGTGACACAAAGTACGTTTTTGTCAACAAAATCAATTGTAATTTTGATTATTTTGGATATCTCCAGAATTTCTTTGGCTACCTCTTCCTCAGACGTAAGACCAAAGTTGAACAAGTTGGCCAAATCTTGTAATACGTTGTTGCTAAACCCAACCACGTACGCCTTGTTTTTGGTTAGGTCAGTTACCAGGAGTTTGGCAAACCACTTCTGCATGCATGCATTATTCAAAAAATTTATGTCACAATGATCGCACTCCACCAATGATGAGGTGGTAGAGTACGTGCATTTTCGGTTGCACATACAGCAGTTATAGGATGTATCCAACTTCATTATGCCAACCAACTTTGCTGTCAAGGTGACAGATTTAACAATGTCCACATCACTTATTTCCGCTAGATCTTTGATAGGTTTCGTTTCGATTACTTCCATCTTTTCATGTAGACAAGTGTTCAAGAAAAACTGATTCTTTATCGACCTAACTCTTAAATTCTTTAAGATATAGGTTTCACCTTGGGTCAGACGTGATACTTCGTCGCCAAACATTTGCAACTTACGTACTGCGGTTGCATCTCTCAGCAAGACTAGTTGTTTGGACACAATCGCAGTTGGAGCATAATGGTTTTGAGGTTCCTCAACTTTAAAGACGTTGGCTTTTATATTAATCACTTGGCCATTGGCCAGCTGATCTAGACTTTGAGCGCAACGACAGCATTCGTAACCAAATTCCGATTGATTTGAAACGAGACATCTTCGGGTTTCGCTCCTTGTACGTATGTCTTGTTGTTAATAACAACATCTGCTTTGTTTGTTGTAAAATTGGATATTTTCACCGGGCTTTGGGAGGTTTGGAAATCTGTTAGGCGTTTATGTTTCTCAGGACTGAAACACACGGCTTTCCTGGCAGAGGAGTCTGTTTGCATAAGAAAATTGAAATAGGGGATGCCACTAATTGCTCACTTTTTCACAGGCGAAACATTGTGAACAAAACCGTAAATGTTTTCAGGACCTAAAATCGAAAAAAGAAAAATTTATAACAATCTATGACATTCTGCTAATGTGAACGCAAATATGAAAACCACAATACTAAGTCGGCATTCTTTGCTATTCTAAATAGTTTTCTTTTACACAAATGTTAAACAATTTCTCTCTTCATCCATATTTAAATTATAAATCATTTTTACTTAAAGCTGTGTAAAGGAAAAAACAAGAGCTTTTTTGTTCGTTTGAGGGCACTTCCCAATTTTAAAGGGATTTAAATTTATATACAAGCTTAAAAAGTCGGTAAAATATATCTAATTTATAACTGTTCGAGTTTTCTTCGGTGATGGGCCGGCATCTAAAAAACAACAAACAAAAAAACCATAAAAATTTTGATTTGAAAGAGCTTGGGGAAAGTAGCAAACGAAGAAGATTAATAAATGTCAGAACTTCTAGCTTTAAAAATGTTCGGTGTCATAAGCTCTAGTGTTCTAAGATCATTTTTAGTACGTTAATTTATTTTTAAGATCAAGGAAAATTATCCCATACCATTGCTATTCTTCGAAGAGGAGGATGTCATAATGAATCTTTGAAACTTCTTCCGAACGTAGCTGATAAATAAAATGTGGATAGGTGGTTCCACACGTAAACATATCGCACCATTCGTAGTAGCATATCTCATTGTTTTTTATTCAGGGGGTATAAGCACTAATTGTAATATATGGCTGGTTTCTTTGTAGAAGTGGCCAGACCATTAACCAGCGGTTGTCAATTCATGCTTTATGTCACGTTTTATGTGCACCTGCCAATCAGGACCCGTTCAATACCTTATAAGGAGATTTTTTGGTTATTTAGATAGGATATATTTTGGCGAATAACACAATGAGACAAAGGTTTTGTATAGCTTGAATTGTGTTTTTAATAGGGGCACTCTAGAGATTTTACTTTCAAAAAGTAAATGAGTATCATTATTGATTTTCAAACTTTTCGACTTATTTTGAATGGAAAACGTCTATTTGTGCGTGCCCTCATCATCCAATCACCGCTTTGACTATAAGAGCAAAAAAGTAAAAATTGTGAAGAAAAGTTTCGGTAAAAAATGTTCACTACGGCATTAAGGAAGTCTGCAAAATACAGCACAATTCCATTACGTCAGACACCGTTTAATCGGACTTTTCGTTAAAAAATATATATATTTATACATATATTTGCCTATCTATGGCAAATTGAATTAACGACAAGACATATGCACAAGAGAACCCCTAATTCTTTCTGTGAAGAATTTTCAAAAAGTCAAATGGAAGGCTCGAACCGGGAACCTCGGGATTTGCCCTTAACTAGTCGGCCTCAGTTCCTACCATATATGGATTTCATATTACGATATATGGTGCGCCGAATCAGGGAATTTCACACGCGAGGAAGAAGAAGCGAGAGGTATTGAGTTGTTTTTGTGTTAGTAGTGCCAGTAAAAGATGGGATACCCACCCATTTTCTTAGCTTACGCCTTTCTACGCCCATTATGCTGAGAAATTCGAGGAAAGAATAACGTTCGCTGAAAAAGAAAACTATTGACCGGCGACTTTTTCACGGATAAGTGAATTGGGTAAACGACCTCTGATTGGGTAATTTTTGCGCTTTTTTGAAAAAATTCAATCCAATTGGACTTTGTTTGAATAGAACTGAATCAAAACTTGAGCAGGTGCGATTCATATGTTTTTGGGCGTACAGCTTGGTAGGACATTGGCTTTAACTAAAGTTTATGACGCATGATTTCTCATCATCGTCCAGATCGACAAGTGGAGAATTTTTTTAATGCTTTGACGCTTTCGATTGGCTAAAACATAAAATAACTTAAAATAAGGGTCGGTGCGATCGCAACGTCTCCCCAAAGTTATGTCACTGTAAACTTGAAATGGATTTAATCTCGTTAAGAGTTTCTTTTTGTTTCTCTGTTCAGTAAGTAGTTCAAAATATGTCCTTTTTATATTAGTGATGGTGACAGGACCGTACTAGGATAGATAACGTTCATTAACGGGGATTAGCGTCAAAATTAGAACAGAACAAACTAGGAGGATGATTCCGGCGAAGTCTACGGGCTGATCCCGAAGGCAGGCAATTAATCTGGCGGCTGATCGCGAAGCCAGCGGACATGTTTAGAAATATTCAATACCTCTCTATATTATAATAAGTATAAAATACAGCGACAGAGAATTTTCTATGGAAATTCACGCTTTTTTCCTAAAGGAACAAGTTTTGTGAGGAAGCTAAATTTCTTAGTATTTCAATAATTAAATATTTCTTCAAATTTTGACAAGCCATTCAATCTTTTTACAATTAATGAGGGGCAGTCATAAATTTTTTGACAGATCTTTTCCTCGAATATATCCTAACGTAATTCAACAAATTTATCAAAGGATAAAAACAGTTTAGCATGAATCATTATTGTGAGGGGCATTGTAAAAGTAAGTTCGTCAAATCTTTCTAGTATCTTCACTTTTGATGGAAACAAGAAACGAGTAAACTTGAAGAATGCCTCTCCAAAGCCATTTTCCAATTAATTACAATTAACCATAGCGAAAATGTTCAGGATTCTAATACCGAATTATAATACCTAAAAACTTCAACTGTTCTCGTCGGAGCCTTTTACGGAGTTTTTCACCGTCTCCAATTTTCTCTTTGTTTTGTTCACGGTATTTCTTTGCTCTTTCTGCTGGAGTCAAAGGCATTTCTAAAGTAAGCCATAAAAGACATATTTTCTAAAAACAAAATAGGCATCAAAAGTTTCCATGGAAAACTGAAAGATTTCCGGAATTCTGGATTTTAAGAATTCATAAAATTCCGATTCCAATCCATTAATTAATAGGGCTAAAAGTTCGTGTTTTAAAAAAGTCTTGAACTGCATGACATACAAGTTGTTAACTTTTCTTCCTCATTCTTTGCCTTTTTATCAATCAAAAGAAAATTAATTCACTTACTAGGTTATATTTCTTCTCAACAACCAATAATATTCCAAAAAATCAAACTGATATTGTTCACTCAAGCAAAACCAAAAACAAAGAAAGCGCCAAAAATGAAAACATTCGAATCACGTCAGAATGATTACATTGCATTGCAATTTTTTTCAAACGCGCCAAAAGGCTGTGTATATCACCTGACGTTAATAGGTTAAAGACGTAAACAATATGGTGGTGACGGACGGACAAAAATAAAATCACGATTTGAGAATAAAATATTCACGTTAGACAAGATATATCCTAATAGTCATCAAAAACAATGCTCCCTGAGATAGATAGCAGAAATTTGATATCCTTTTTTCTTCCATGCATGATTAAAAGTTAACTTTAGTGACTGAATTTTGTGATGGACGGACAAAATGTACCAGTAAGTCTCAAAAAATAGTTTACAATTTTTTTAAAATTTTTGTGTTACATGTTTTAAAATTCAATAAATGGGATAAATATGATTTAACAAAACTCAAATTTTCATCAATATAGTGTAAAAAGATAATATGCTCATTTAGAGTTTGTCCGTCCGTCACGAAGTTTTTCAAGAAAGAAGTGAAAAAAGCTTGGCTGAAGAAACAAATGAATCTTAAAAAAGCAGAAATAAATGTTTGAAGTCAAATATAGGTATTGTAGGTTACAATTTCAACAACTGGAGAAAGAAATTGAGATATATTTTTTTCCCTGTGATGCTAACCAATTTTGTAATATGCCCATGAGCAGAACCGTACTGATACTGGTATGTTTCAAAATCACTTTTTTTAAAAGATACCAACCTAGTATATCTTCTGTGTCTTTCGTGAGATATGACAAATCAGTTAATTGTTTTAAGTCTGCTCGAATTTCCAATCTAATGACTTCAGCCTTTGATTTGCGTTTTTTGAATTCATCATAATCCGATGCCTCTGCAACATCACTAGTACCATTTTCTTCGTGACATCCATTTTTCGAAGGAGCTTAAATATCTGTATCAAGAACCATAATTGGGTGATTTCTCAAAAGCGGAGTGATGGCATTGAAGCTTGCGCGACCTGATTGAATCACAGCAAAAAAATGTTTACGCAACATTCGATGACGGCGGTAGTCTGGGCATGTGTAGTAGCAGAAATGTTCCAAAATGAACAATGTACTCTTTGTACACATTTGAACCTTCTTCAATGCTGTTTACTGAAAACTTTTTGTCATCTATCATACGAGCTGAATCGACCATTTGTTGAGTTACTCTGCTGATCTTATCCAAGAGGCGTTCTACAATCTTCTTTGGTCGGTTCTTTAGGTAAGAAGGTATACCTGTATTATATTTCTTGAATCCATCGCTGTATCGAACATTGAGCTCGATGTATTTTTGGTAATGTTTTGGAATGAATGAGTACATCAAAACTGACAGTAACTCACTTAGGGAGCAGTTTTTGTAACCATCCAGATCATCATATTTGAGATCTTCATTTAACCTCTCTGTTCCATTGTTTGTGTTGCAAATGTATTTTAACAGCAATGTATTTGAGGTAGCCACGTTTGCGTGAACCAAGTGCGAAGTTTTCCATCAAAAGTATTGGCTTTCATAAATTCAGATATAATCTTCTGGCAATCATGTGGTTAACTTGCATGAGCTATGCTCCTTAACATCGTTTTAAAATTTTCCGCAACATGGGTTACACCGTTCTCTAGTGGATATCCAACGATGCCAGGCTTGTTCTCTGTGAAAGTCACATAAGAATACTTGAATACCTTCAGAAACAGTCTCCAGTGCGGTTATTTCTCTTTCGTCAAAGTCCACATACCCATATCCTGGGCCCACATTTGGATTCCACTCATTAATGATATGAAGAGCATACGTGATCATCACTGTTGACTCTTCTTGGAGGACAATTATTGCCACTGGCTGAAAATTTACATTTGTTTGAACAACAAGGAGAAATAGCGGAAGAGAATATTTGGTGGTCTTGTATGTTGTATCCAAGAGAACCATATGAACTGCAAAGATTCGGTATATACGTCACATTGTTATTGATTGGTAGACAAAAACCAACTTGTTATTCACATCACCACCTAACATGACTTCTGCGTCCGCATCGTTATCATCGTTCCCGTCATCAACGTCATTTTGGTCACTTGCTAAAAAGTTGAAATAGTTATAAATAATTGTTATTTAATTATTTAATTTCGCAAGACCATTCCAAGAGATGGATAGATTTTATTTTGTTTTCTGTAAAAAAATATCCAAGTAGTATATTTTCATCAAGCCCCGTTGTCAATAGTGATAGAATTAGCTATTTCTACAAAGTTCAATAGAAACTATGAAAAACGGCTGGCGACTAAATGTAAAATATACCTGTTTTTTGTGAATTCCACAACCCTTTCATCTGTTGGTTGGATGTTTGCAGGTTCCCCGATGTGATGATAGCGATTGGGTTCTTTTGGCAGTATCACAAAATACTGCAGTTTGCCAAATATTTAAGTTTTAACATCTTTCCTAAATTGTTTGGTTATCTTTTCTCTGTTATGCTTTGAGTCTTTTTCTATTGTCTGGTTGAAGCGAAATATTTTTTTCACAACAAATTTCACCGGACAATCCATCTTTTTAGTGTTTTGCGTGAGTCGCCTTTGTTTCTTCCATGTGTGATCTTTCTTTCTCTCTACATCTCTCAAAGATTTACTTTTTTCTTTCTTTTTCTGGCACAAATCCTTGCCTTGGTGACAATGATATTCCGTCTTTCCGAGCATGATGTATGGGAACCAGTAATGGAATTGGAAGCATATCGTTTGCTCCCCGAAATTCCCATCGTAAATTAATTGAGGATGGTTCCACTTTCAGAATGTCAAGACAATTTACTGAAATTCAAGAAAAATTGAATTTATAAATTTCATATACCCCTTCCCGATATTTGGTCACTTTTAAGGAAAAGCTTATTCCTTTTCGAAACTTGGTTTACCACTGAAATGTTTTATACAAACAAAAATAAGCGTGATAAGTGAAAATGCACAATAGTAATTAAACTCACAAAGTTAAAACATATGAAACTAAAAGTTAACAATTACAAAACTTATCCACCTGCAACTTTTTCATTCATCCAAATAGTTAACTAACAATCCTATACCTTATAAAGATAGTATGTAATAAAATAATGATTGTCCTTACCATTTTTCTTTAAGTCTTTTGACTCACCACTCATGACGAAGTGGTTTGTAGTGTCAGTCTCATATTCTTGCAAATAGTAGTGCCACTCTCCAACTGTCGGATGCCAAGAGTCGTCTGGAAGTTTAAAGGGATTTTCTATCAACAAAATATCTCCTGGTATTGAGTTATTTGTCGGCTAATCGAATAATTTAGTCTTTAATAAACGTTTATCCTGAATAAATAATTATAGTAGTTGGCTCATTTTGTTTTGATTTCTTAGTTCATATGCCAAATTTCAATACAACCACCGTGAGAAATAAGTATATTCTTGAATTTTTAAATAGTTCTGCCTGATATTCTGATGATGCATATTCTCATAAAAAAGCGTGGTAAAATCTATCACTATTTTCAGCTTGATCTCATGAACATGTTCTTATTTAAAGATATCCAATAAAAAGGTTAGCATTTAGTCAATAAAAATTGAAAAAATCAAAAGATTAAATAAAGCAAGGGACTGAACTGAAGAGAAAAAATATGTTTGTTTTTTTGCATTTTTGTATTTATGCTGTATTTTGTTCATTACGTAGATTTTTTGTTCAAGTTCTGTAATGTAATAACTAAAAATGTCAAAATGCATTATTTAGATAATTTAGAATGATTTGATATTGATTGATATTAAGTAATCGTTTCACTTTGTAGATTGCCGAAGAATTAAAAGGGATGAGCACCGATATAAATCACCAAGTGATATATCTGTAATAAGTTCAGCATGCATAATTTCACATCAGATTGTATAAAAACATTTCAATGAATTTTGACTCATTGTAGGAAAAGGTTTCAGCAGTCTTACCTTTGCGTAAGTCGACAAGTCTCTTGAAATTTTCATTTTTCTTTTTCGGGATTCAGTTTTTCTGTTCTCTCTTGATGAGGAGCACGCCCGTATCCAGGATAAAATTCTAGGGGGCCTTGTCAGTGTGTAAGGAGGCCCCACCATGGTTGGGGCCGACAGGCCAAGAACATTTTGAGATTTCGAGCCTCAAGAATGAGTTTCTTTCAATAAAACTTTCCGGTAGAAATATACCATAAAATGACAACCGTATAATATTTTTCAGCTATTTGGTAAACAAACCACTCGTCATCACTTAAATTATCATTCAATAGCAATGTATTTGTACCAGTAATTTATGCCAACATGGTTCAGATTAATTTAGATGCTTTAAGAATTAAAAAGAGAAAAGATCTACCTAGCATTTAAGAAAAGTGACATTGTCTCTAAATCTATAGCCAGTAAATAATAAAAGCTATATTAAGATTATAGAAACAGTACGTAGCTAAAATTACAGAATCAAAGTATACTTTCTACTTCCGTAAAGTCTAAACTCAAAATTGAGAGTAAACTGATGATCTCAAAATGTGGGTACCAAATAGCTTGTTACAGAAAAGGCCAGTAAATATACATTAACAAAACCATATTTTCCTGCCATGTTTAGCACAATACAATGGCAGGGTTAGCTGAATACTAAGATAGACAGTCATGAAATAACAAAGTAGAAAATTTAAATGTCAAGTTTTCGTGGTTTGCACCTCCAAGCTGAAAAAAACATTTCAAATGTTATCTTTTCAATAAGGACCTTGCTTTCGAAACTCAAATAAGCAAGATCACATTCTCTTTTTGTTTTCATTGAACGACGCTGTTGCGAATCTACTCTGATGAGCGCTGAGAAGACACATTCGCATCTTGTGGATGTCCACCCAGCGGTAATTGCAACTTGGTACAATACAGATAGAATGGGAGCCGTGTCTGTGTGAAGGTTCTTTACGTGAATAACAACATCAACCAGGTCAATTTTACCGTCTACTTCTACCCTTTTGACATCGTTTAGAATTCGCTTAAAAATTCGGCATTCAGCCTCAAGATCGTAATAGAAATCTTAGCTTTTGTAAACCGTTCTTTCGCCATTGGCATTGTTGAACAATACTCATACAGTGGTTTTAATTCCTTAAAATTTAGAAAATTTCGGGATTGAGGAGACAAGGCCTCCATAGCTCTCCAAAGATCTGTATTTTGCGAGGAAAAACGCTGATCGAATTCTGCTGTTAAAATATCCAGGGTCTCAGCGTAGATTTGAAGCTTTGAACGTTGTGTATTTTCAACTGGCAAATGTTCAGTGAGGATAAAATTCTGGAAGTTTTGTATGGCTTTCGTTTTTCTTCTAACTCTGGTCCCTATTGATACTATATCCCAAGACTGTCGGAAGGTCTCAAGCATTTCGTCACATTGTTCCGCAGCAAGGCTGTTTCTGATCTCCTTTAAATTATCGCGAACAGCATTTACTACATTTAACGTTGAAACAATATTCTCACTGGAACACTGAAATTGTTTGACCATGATATTGATAGGTTTTAACATTTTGAAAAGCATGCAATTGATAAATAGGAACGAATCCTCTGACATTTGAGTAAGTAACCCTATTGCCCGGGCTTGATCGTCAGGGTCGAGTCTTTTGCTTTTTGATGCTACTGCTAAAGCTTGAGTAATTTTTGTTGATGTGTAAAACGCTATCAAAGTGACCTGACCATCGAGTCTCAATAAGACGCTTCTATGGTATGCCTTCATAACATTCAATTACAGCTGTTTTTTTGAAAAATTTGTACAGGCTAGATGGTATTTGAAAATATTGTTTGAGTACGTCCATGTTTTTCATCACGCTGACAACGACAAGGGAATTTTTGTGGAGAAAACAGTGAATACAGGCTAGATGGTATTTGAAAATATTGTTTGAGTACGTCCATGTTTTTCATCACGCTGACAACGACAAGGGAATTTTTGTGGAGAAAACAGTGAATATATAATACATTCCGTTCACAAAGACCATTTATGCGTGCTTGTTAAAGCAGCTGTGTTCTCCAGACATTACACTGGCACCATCGTATGATTGGGAAACAATGCTTCGTAACGAAATTTGTGAATTTTGGAGTGTATTTATAACTCAATAAACCTTGCACCCCTTCCATACCAATACAGCTCATTCATTTTTCCTTCGGCTGCCAAGTACCGCATGACGAGACCTTCTATTTTGATTCTATTTTTATCGGTTGTGCCATCTGCTAAAACAGTATATAATTTTGCTTCTCACACTTTCGCAGCAATTTTCTCTTTACATGGCCAAACCATCTTTTTTATTAAAACTCGTAGTGGGAAAAACCTTTAGCTGAGTTTGATTTGGGGCTGCCTTATTTTCAAAAAAACGTCTTTCTGGTTGTTTGTTTTGAGGTTCAGGACAAATTGGTACAGAGTTTGATACTTCAGTAACATCTTTACTGAAAACCGAAATTGACTTGCCGGAAGGATCGTCTGACAAGATCTTGGAACCGACATCATCTGTAATCGCTATTGACATTTGTGATTGAGCAATGTTACTACACGAAGCCACATCTGACTCATCTGAAGATATTTTCTTCTTCTTTTTTCCAAAAATATATTAATATTCCAGACATACTTATCTTAACTAAAAATCAAGGTACATTGGTACATTAACAATAAAGCTAAAGCAATCAGTTTTTATGTTGATACGATACAATTATACAACATAGATAGGAAGAACAAAAATTTCTTGCTCGTCCTACTGAAAACAATACTAGCGTTATCATCTACCACCAACACATATGTAACGATAGGCGATTGTCACACACATTTTACCTTACCTTACCATCCAGTTTTTGTGTTTAGGGTGCTGCACATGTCCCACCTACTGGAGTTGGCAACACCAGACTTCGCCCTATTGCAGCTCGCCAGGTTGTTCTGTCAGTAGGGTCAACTTCAGCAAGATTGTGTGTGATGATGTCTTAGTTAATATATCATTCCAAGTTTTACGTGGTCTTCCACGTCTTCTTGTGCCCGGAATGACCATATTGGAAACTTCATTTAATGAAGAGGTGTCACGCTTCACATGGCCAAACCATCTCAGACGACGAGTTCTCAGAGCAGATATCCCATCAGGAATACCAAGGCGCTGCAACAGGGTGTTAGTCGGAGTGTGATCATTCACTTTGGTTCCACCGAAGCATTGCGCGGTCGTTTCGTTCAAGCCTTTGCAGGCTTTTTGGTTGTGTTTGGTGCCCAGGTTTCACTACTATGGAGAAGGCATTTCGAACTCGTGCAGAGAAGACATTACCTCTGATCTTGAGGGATAGATGTTTTGAAGTCTATATAGGGAGTGTTCTCCTGAATTGACCCCAGGCAACGCTGCAACGTGTGACAATTGCAAGGTCATAACCACCACCAGCGTCCATTGAATCACCCAGATAGCAGAAAGAGGGGACAATATCCAGTTGAGTGCCATCTACTTGAGTCGCGGTTCGACCGTCCAAAGGGCGAGCAACACCATTACATCTCGGACAAGTGTAGTTGGGGTTTGGTGTGAGTCTACCAGTTATGCCACTACATTTTTTGTGGACCCACATCTTACAACTGGCACATTCGATGGAGTTTGCACCCACGCCTTTACGACAGACTGAACAAGGGAATTTGCCGACGAAGCAGATCTAGACCAATTCCAGATACAAGGATCTTTGTCTTTCCCATATTAACCCTTAATCCCTTACTCTCCATGTTTGTTTTCCAAGTTTACAATTTGGAGAGACAACCGTCCAGTGAGTCTGCGATTATAGCCAAATCATCTGCGTACAGCAGCTCCCATGGGACACCGACATGGAACTCGCGTGACAATGCTTCGAGAACAAGGACAAACAGGAGCGGACTCAATGCAGAGCTCTGGTGTACGCAAACTTTGACTTCAAATACTTCACTTAATATTCCATTGATGCGGACACGGCTTCGTGCATTGGTGTACATGCCCTGGATGGCAAGGACTGCCCATTTAGCGACCCCAAGACTCCTTAGCGCCCGCCAGAGAACCTTCCGTGGGACCCGGTCCAATGCCTTCTCCAGGTCGATAAAGGCAAAGTATAGAGGCTTCTTAGCGGCGATATACTTTTCTTGTAATTGTCGAGCAATGAAAATTGAATATGTCGTCCCCCTGCCAGGAACAAAACCAAATTGCATCTCTTCCAGTTTCATGATCTGGTCTGTGAGCTTAAGTCCGCGGTAATTGCCACGATCGAGAGCTCCGCCATTGCCTTTGTATAGATTAATGATGAAACTTTCCTCCCAGTCCTTTGGGATAGTTCCATTAGAGAGGACAGATGCAGTGAGATTTCTGACGAGTTCTATTCCCATACCACCAGCAGCTTAACCATATCAATGATGACACCAGATGGACCAGTAGCTTTACCTCCTTTCATTTTTGAGAGAGCTTTACGGATCGATTCTGAAGAGATACAAGGAGCTGGACCACCAACTGGTGGGATCTCGGGGAGCTCCTCAGATGGCCAATCAAATTCCACATTAAGGAGCCGTTTGTGATGCTCAACC
>JAUBWS010074853.1:0-24134 GCA_032270445.1 Darlingtonia californica
TGGAAATGCGGGCTTATCGGAAAGAGATACAAGCTCTTACGAAATCTAATGGTTTAAAATATCAAAGTTTGACAAAAGACTTAGAAGACAAAAAGCCCATCATAGATGATTTAACAGTGAAGTTACAACAAACGGACGGTCTCCTTGAAAGAGCTGCAATTCATATACAACACAAACAAGAAGACAACACAACTGAACGCGAAAGAAGATCGAAAGAATTCAAGATGAAAGAAAATATTTTAAACAGTAAAATCCTTGAGCTGGAATCTGTAAGTAGAAAACAAAGCGATCTAATGGAAGCGTTAGAAGACAAAATAAAGCCGTTAGAGGGAATTAATAATAAATTTGCCAAGCTTGAAGAAAACTTTGGAGCAAAAGAGAAAGCCCTCAGAGAAATATGCCGATCAAATGGGGATTTACAAACACGGCTTGGCCAAGCTGAAACTGAGCTGCAACAAATTCAACAAGAACTCCTTAACAAAGATGAGGAGTTTAGAAATAAAGAGGAATATTGGGAAAAGGAAATTTTGAGAATTAAGAAAGACAGTAAATTAGGTAACCGCATCAAAAATTTTTTTAATTGGAAATCAAAAAGTGTAAAAGACGAAAAAGAAGTTTTGAAGAAGGAGGGAGGATGTATATTTAGAATGAGTCGATTCTTCAGAAGAAAAGGACACGATAGTAATGACGAGTTTGACTCAATTGATGAAATTGTTGTGGATGGAGTTCCCTCCACTTCTGGTAACTTGTAATTCTTTTTTTTGGTGTTTATTATGTATATTAAATAAAAAATTTTAGTACACTTTTAGATTCTATTTCTATTTCCATTTTGTTGTATCATAATTTGTGAATTTCCCTTATTTTAACACTCACTATTGCAAAAGTGAAATTAAATGCTCGAAGTCATTTTTTGGAAAAAAAACCATTATGCTACCAAGATCTCAGAGAAGAATAGAATAAAAAACTGAACCCATTGCACGCCTCATATATAGCAGTCTTGCCAAAAGGTTACTTTCACTGAAACTTGTTATTTCCACCTTAAGTTTCATTAAGGACTCCCTTCGTACCCAACGTGTTAATGGTGAAAGAGTCTATTGTAATGTGGAGAAAGTCTAATAAAAGTTTCTAGAAAATGACTTACTTTTTAACTTTACTTCGATTTTGCGCAAATTCCGGAAAATGAAAGCCATGTTCTAAAAAAAACCAAAACGATAAAGCATGTTAAATTTTCCGATTTTCTGTAGTTTAACGGAACTAATTTTCGTGAATAGGTTAGGTTTTAATGTTCATTTGAAACTAATTTATTTCAGAAAAGTAAACAAAAATGAGTCAAATAATAACCATTTGCAAATATACAAGGAATGTGAAAACATGGTGGATTTCGGCTGAACATTTTCACGGTCAGGTAAAAACTTTTGCAGGAATCACCAAAAACTGCGAAATTTAGTTTCCATGAGATTAGCTCCCTTAAAGTACTTCACTTAATAGAACAGTTACCATACGTCTCTTCTCGGCGCATTAACATAACATTGAGATTCACGTACTCCCTATACATGAAGCAAAAGATCTAAATTTCTCACTCAGACATAAGTCTGATAAATGCTCATAAAATCACCGGAAACCTCAAGTTATCGGGCCCGTTTATAGTATCACTGAAACAAGTTGAAGTTTTCATTATCCTGGATTGCTGAAAATTTCACAATTTTGCCGACGAAATACTGATAAGGTATTACAGGGTGCCACTTTTTCCCTTCATTTTGGGTCATACGAAGGAATTTGCAAATTGAGAACTATTAACCCTTCCATTCTCTGGATACCGCCCGGGCGGGTGATAAAACTAACAATTTTAAATGTAATGTAATGAATGTAATGTAATTGATAGTTTTACGCCATCAGAGGCTTCCATCCACTAAGGTTGGTCATTCTGCCCCTCGGACGCACTATCCGCTTCAGTTTGAAACACCTAAACCTCAACATTAGCAAGGTTAGGCAAACCAAAATCTACGACGTTCCGGCAGCCAAACTTAGATACTGATCGACTGTGCTGCTGAAAGTTGCTTGACATGCAAATTTCCAGAACGACTGCGCAACGTCATACGTCGTAGATTTTGGTTTGCTTAACCTCGCTATAATCGACTTCGCAATAACCTGTGAAATTAACAGTGAGAGCTCATTTCACCAGATGTCCCAGTGGCCCGTTCGAACCCACAACTATCGGATCACGAGTCCAACGCCTTAACCACTGAGCCACTGCTCCAACTTCAGATTCCTACCTCGATTTTAAATAAAAAGGAGTTGTTTTCAACCTGTTCTATCCTTTGCAAGACAACGCTCCAACTTTTCTGAAAGTTTTTCTCAATATGTGCCATTTTCTCGGTAATGAAATGGTTAATAAACATTGTTTTGCAATTTTATCACAATTCGTGATTAGCCTTACTTGCTGTATTCCTGAATTTTCCATTGGAGGTGATGCTCTTGGGGTTAGTTTATACGATGGCATATTTTGTTGCAAATCATCTTCATCATCAAGGCCTTCTGTTGTTTTCCGCCATCTTTCATATAGAAGTCTAATAATAAAAAAAAACTTGAAACACTCTATGGAGCCTCTTAAGCAGACAGACCGTCCAACGTAGGAAAGGAAGCATTTCTGTTTAGATCAACTCTTGTTTATAAATAAGTTTTTTTAAATGTAGAAAACTCAAACGTATAGTACACGGGTGTTTGGTATAAACTAGTCTATCAGATATATCACTCCGGGCTTTTTTAGCCCTCTTCTTGGTCTATAGGCTAACGTCCAAAACCGAGTATGTCAAAATCGTAAAATACGGAGCATGCTCAGTAGCTATTTATACTATAACAATAGTATCACCACAAGAACATGAAAAAGAGCCAATCACGTCGCTTTGTTACGCGCACTATTAACCAATCAGCGTGACTATTTTTGACAATCGAAGTTTAATGTTTATAGTCCCCTGACTCCCGACCTACTCGGTTTTGAACATTAGCCTATAGACCAAGAGGAGGGCAAAAAAGCCCGGAACAGTTTATCGGATAGACTAGGTATAAACGGGCTTGTAGCTTGTTTATAGGTTTACGTAGTTTTTAAGTAAAAAAATTCCCACGTAATCTCATGCACGGACCTCTATACTAAACGTTGAGTGTGTGCGGTCTGTGGATAGTGTACCCAAGGAATGAGTGAGATGCCGCTGTTCTCAATTAGACGATACAGAACTGAAAGAGAAAATTGAAATAGTCTTTGTCAAATAAGTGACCTATGACCGACAATGAACATTTACTCACCTTATATTAGAGGCAACATTTTCACTAGTGGTACGTAGTTCCATTGAAAAAGCCTGAAGTGATGCAATCACTAGCTCGTCCATTTTCTGATGAAAGAGTAGTATATTATACTATCAATATAAAAGTATAATTTCTAGTCACAACTATTGACATAGATATATTGTGTATGGGACAGCTGGAAAAACTGATTTGCAAGTTCTATTGGCCTGGGGATATTGATATAGAGCATCATTGGCTATACCGATTATAGAAATAGGGCCCAGACTATATAATCTCCCAACACAGTCTGTTCCGCGTCGAAGAGCTATTTCAATTAGAAAAGTTGCTAAAATCTAGTTTTAGATAGTTAACACTTGATGCTAGAGCATCTAGACTGTACCAGTCCCTCCAGCGGCAAAACAAAAATTTGACGCACAAAGAATGGTACTAATGTTACTTCTCAATGCGCGAGCAGACTCTAGGACAGGGTAAAAATCACCCCACCCTAAAATCAGGTAGCCGGAACCTTATCGTTTTAAAAATTTCCTGGAACTTGAAATGAGAAACAATAAACAAACACCGAAATATTATATCACGTAATATAATACCCATCCTGAATCTAAGCACCCAGTCGCGAATATGCTGTTTCAATGTCATTTTAAAGCAACATAGTACATCATTCAAAATGTATAGTCAAAGAAACGAATTTCTATTTCGGACGATGCATGATGGAGACTATAGAGAACTTTGTCTAAAATTTCAACCTGAATGCTTTTGGCTGAATTATTGAGAAACTATTACCTGAAAATTATCACCCCAGTGTTTACGCTCATGCGTCTTTGGTGCGGCTGTTTGTAAACAAGGAGAAGACATTGTTCTTGGGTTGTGGAAAGTCTACAATAGAATAGCCATCCAAAACATTTTTGTAAAAAATAAATAAGTTATATTGTGCAGTAAATTTTGAAGAAAGTAGCATTTTAAGATATCAAGCATTTTGATTTTATTCTTTTAAAAATCCTTAAACTGGAGTAATAATGGGCTGTTTTATAATACCTTACCTAAATCGAGGCTTTATGCCTCTTTCATGAAAATTAAATTTTCTTTGTGTTGAAAGGGTTACTTAGCAACCCATTTACGATCAAGTTATTTCAAAACTGGAATTAACGTCGCTTGTTAGGACATTTGATTTTGGATCGATTCAATTCCGAAAGTTAAAAAAGGATCTTGATTGTCACTCTTCATAATAAGAACTCAAACCGATTCCGGAAGACTATAAAATATTTCCTTTTAGATCAGACTTAATTTCTTTTACAATTATACAGCCACCCCTTCCACCCTTCACAGAGACATTGTAATGAAGTGTATAAGATACATTACCTTGATATCAATTGATGAAGGTTTCTCCAACTCTTTTTCGTCTACTGAAACAAAATGGAAAACTTAACGGGGAGAATTGACTAATTGCTAGTTAATTTTGACTGATTAAAATTTGATTTTACTTCCCCACAAAACCTAAAATTCCACCTCCTTCCTAACCTTAGGGATGTATCCTATACGGCGTACAGATGCCTAGAAAACCTTTTTGCATTACATTGTTTATTGGACATTAGAGCAGATCCATATAATTGTTCGGTTTCCGATGCAAAGAATCTCTTCTGGATAAAAAACGCTCTCTTTTCAGTAAATGAATATACGAAAATTGTGCTCGTGTATGCCGGGCAAAACTTGTGAAAACTGTGTGAAATCAAGGTAAGTGAGGAAAATCTTTCGGACGACATTTTACTGACAAACCCTACACAAACGAGGTTTTGCCTGAAAGTTTCAGACCAGTAAAAAAAACCGTAGATAAAGTCTGCAAAATTGGTTTTAAGAACGATTTATCTAGAAATATTTACTTCGATTGTTCAATTTATGTTACTTTTTCTACGAACGGTGTATGAAACTGAAACTTAAATTATACACCAACCTGATCCACGTGATCCAGATGAAATATTTTCACCAATCACGAAAGTTTCGTTCAATGGTTTTCCTTTCTTCTTTTCACCAAGAAATTTTATACCACGTGAGTTTGACCATAGTTGTTCCTCGCTGCTTGTGTCTTTAGTACTAGTAGAAATATCATGCTCACGCGATTCATTCTTTTTACTACTTGTTGAAATGGAGAGAGAGTCAATGGGCACATCTCCAGAAAGGCTTAAAGATGAGTCAATTTCTGAAAATGGTTTTACAGTTTGATCATAGCCTAGAGATGCTTTCGAAATGGCGAGGTTACATGATTTATTCGTCAAATCCAAATCGGGTGTCGCACTGCTAGATATGGGAAAAGTGAACAACTTCTTTAGATTGCATTCCTCGGTATTTGTTGATTTTTCCGGAGAGGTTTTATTCGAATGTCTAAGTTGAGTTTTTACCAACAAGGGGGAGAACAAAGGAGATCGTGGTGGTCCGATATGGCTCTCACTCGTTGTCACCATTCTTGAAATATTAGTACTGTCCTTCTTTTCTGTAGTTTTTGAAGAGTGACTGTCAGTAGATAAGGAGCCTTTTGTTACCAATTGATTTCCAGATTCGTCACTTTTTTCCGATTTTTCAATCTTCGGCTCTTCCGATGTTGTATCTGTACCAGTCTTAATTGTACCTCTTTGTTCAAAAATATCGTCTATTGAATGTTCGTTTGATGTTATGTTCTGCTCCACTCTGTTGTTTTTAAATATACTGGCAGCCGGTTTCTTGGACACAGGTTTATTAGGAAGCGACGAATTGTGTAACTCGTCAAGTAAATCAGCAACAGCTAAAGCACTATTGGACCTTTCTACAGAATCCGAACTATAATCCGTGTTTGCTTGGGAATCATCACGTGAAAAAGTTGATGATTCCTTCACAATATGTGACGTAGATTCATCTGTAAAAGAGGATTCCTTTACACTACTGTTTAAAACGACATTTTGGGTGAAGAATTCCACAAAATAATCATGATCTTCATCATTTTCCTGCTTTGTTGAATTCTCTGGTCGAACAAAACGACTTTTTGCACTTGAAACTCGAGGTGATTTCCCCATTTTTATACTAGCTTTGCGTATTGGGTTCGATGCCTTCTTTACTACGGTTGGTTTTGACGGTTCACTGTTTCTTCGACGTGGCTTAGCAAGAGCAGAGAGTCTTTCTAGATTAGGGGAACGATTTTTCTCTGATTTTTTACTTGTGCTGGGTGTTGTGAATGACGCATCGGAAGTTTTCGAGTCTTCAGAAGTTTTCGAAGCAATAGACGTTTTCGTAACAGAAGTTTCAGTGGATAACAAAACCGTTGGGGATTTCCTAAAACTTGATCTTCTCTTTTGTTGACTTAGTGCTGGTGATATACTACGTTTTGGAGTCTGGGGACGACTTTGCTGTGAACGCTCGATAGAAAAAGATTGGGTTTTCTTTGCACTGTTAACAGAACGAAGTTTTGAAGTTCGCGTTTGAGCCGGTGATAAGGAAGGCTTCAAAGGGGGCGTTTTGACGGGCGTTGATGGGCGTTTACCAGTACGACTGGATGGTCTTTTGATTACCGGTGGCGATGTAGTTGCCTTATAAAATAAAATTAGAGACCAATTTTTCACAAACAGTCGAGTATTTTTAATTTGAATTCACAAAACACTATCATTTCACTGAGCACAAGCTCAATTTGAAGGCTTGCTAAAATATGTATGAGTTTTTATTCGAATTTCAAGCCTTTCCCCTTCGAAGGTTGCGTTAGAATATGCAATTACACAGTAAAGACATCTAGTTGGAATCGTTGCGATTCAAAAAACCATAATAATACATAATTCGATTAAACACAAAATCACAATGAAGCAGACTTTTCATATTCAAACAGTCCTAGGTCAAATTTCAGTGTTTCAACTGAATGCAAAAGTTCAATTATGAAAAAGCTTTGAAATAACCTACCTCTTCGATCTGGTCTTTAGTTTTGACGTCTTCTAGTGAGTCAAGCGTTGTCTTTGAAAGCTTTTAAAAAAATTGAAAAAAAAAATGAATGCTGTCTATCAAATCCCTGATCAAACTTGCCTCACACCGCAAAGCACGAAAACATAATATTACTCTAGTTATTGCAAAATTATTTATTGATTTATTGGTACTTACAGGAAAAAAATACATGTTTTTGAGGCCGAAATTGCTTAAAAGCTCATTAGAATACTCATGACAGTGCATTTATAGGAGGAAATTTTTTCTTTGATTTTATCTATTTTCATTTTTTATCCTTTTTGAACTTTTGTCAATAAAACAAATTTACATTTAAAACAAAATCAATTTGCTTTTTTCATCTTGCACAAAATTGAACTTCTTTTAAGAATTATAAATTTAAACTACTTTTGTGTTGTTTACGACTACAACAGATGGAACGGACGAGCTTGGATGAGATGTAATTGTTGCTTCTCTTGAAAAAAGCACTTAATTCTGGGAAGAATCTTTTCCATCAGGAACAAGAAATTGCAATTAATGTTTCACTAACTCATGCGGGCCTTCATTAAGATGGAGTCCCCCCCCCCCCCGAAATTATTGGATTGATATTAAAGTTATACTAAAATAAAAACTGTTTTAGGGGGTTGTCTACTTTATCATCCCCATTATTTCCGTATTAATTATAAGGAAAGGTTTTTTTTCGGGTGGCAAAAATTTTTGAAATTTAATAAGCACTAAAAATTTAGCCGTTGGTAGATACCTGTTTTAATTTGTATTATTCTGAAAATGAGTTCAGATTTAAATAGAGTTAACGTTTCGAAAGTTTTTTTCCCTGTTGAAATTGCATTTACGGGTTTTTCGGAGTAAGAATAGAGCAAAAAAGTCTGTTGGAGAATTAGAGCAATGAAGTCTTTGCATTTTAAAACAACTTGAACTTGTTAAAATTGTTAATTATAATTGTTAATAATAGATATAGCTATAGAGCAGTCAAAATCTAAGTTACATAGTTATTCCCGTAAAAAGTGGGCACCGTTGAAGCTTTAAGGTCCTTTTAACAGTTTTTGTACCCTGTGCAAAATGCAAAATTTTATGGTGGAAAATATTTATTTGAGTTATTAAAGTAAAATTTCTTTTCAGTAAAAGGTAATTTTTGATGAAGATGATCGACTTCATCATAAACATTATGTAAAATTCTCAATAATCGATAATTTTTGGTTACAATGCATTATTTAATCACTTATTTAAAATCAACTTTCAAGACTGCTCTATTCCTTATTAAAACGTAAAGAAACTTGCTCTTCTTTTATGATTCTTATTAAAAGATGTAAATTTTATGGGTAGAATATCCAACTTATTGGGTTTTGTAATAAATGAGCTTGTAATGAGCAATTTCATTATTATTGTTTTTTTTCATTATTTTTAGAAATGCTCATTTTTTGTCATTTATTACATTTTCATTATCACAAAAATTTGACACTTAAACAAATAACGTGTCCATAACTATTCTAATTACAAAAACTTCAAAAGTCCAACAGGTCAATACCGTAACGGAAGTTTAATTCAAAACTAGATCTTACAGATCTTACATGTTTTACGAACGAACCACCTGATTTCCGTATAAACATAAAAATAATGTTCAACGGCTTCTTCAAAAACCCAGTGGGTCAGAAACTAACATTGTTTACAATCGTACGCGCAACTAGTTAACTACCAAAACCTTTAGGTCAAATTTATAAATCTTAGTATACCTCTGTTGTTTTGATTCGACGAATTTCTTCACAAATTTCTTCAATCGTCATATCAGCAAACGACGGTTTTGACGCCAATCCATAATACGATGTCACTTTATTGCTCTCGTCGTTACCATGGTAACTAAGGGCAGCGTCAGTGCTTTTCACTGAAAATGTTTCGTGTCTACCAAGTGTATTACTAAAAAGAAATATTTAGAATATCCAGCAGTGACAAAAGAAAATTCCAGCGTAATTTGCTAAAATTATATACTCTTTTCCAACAAAAATGACTGGAAATTGATATACTTTTCCAGCGTGGTACTAGAAAATGGGGTGAAATTCCAGCATAGATTATTGATAACAAATATAACATATCAGAAAAAGTTGGAACAGAAAACCCAATTTTTTTATTAAACTTTTGTTTTTCAATGAAATGAAATCAAAAAGTTTTGCAAGAGCTTATTTTGATTTTGCAAAAAAATAGCGAGATCGTAAATTTTATTCCGGCGAAACGTCATTCCCTTAGTTCTAAGGTAGTAATTTCAAGCAAAGAAAATTGCCCTGTGTTAGTGTCGAGTTTGACAAAAAAAAATTCGCGTACGTAACAAGGAGTAATAAGGAGGGCAACACTATATTATCACAATTTGCGACAAAAATAAACTCACCCATAACATAATTTCTTTGAGTCAAAATGTTTCTGAAAAATACAAAAATAAAGAATATAGCGAAATCATATTACTATATGCATTACGCAAACCTTGGTATCATTTGTGTTCAAATTAATCTCCAAATTTATACTTCTGTTCAGACACATCGTCTAGATAAGTGGCCTCACACCAACGCCCATGTACTCCATGGTATCAATCCACTTTTAAAAACTAAGTCCGCTTTTACAGGCAACACACGTCAAAGCAAAAAAAACCTTCGCCAACCCCCTGAAATGAACCCTCGCTCAAATTCAAAAATTTTCACTTTTAATATGCTACTACTAGCAGAAAAATTACCTTTAATAAATTATTAAGTTTTTAGGTAATATTTGATCAACATTTGGAAATTACCTTGAGAAAACTCTCCTGAAGAAATCCAGTCCCTTCTTAAGATAACCCATAAGAGCGAACCATAACTTGATGAACAAATCAACAAAGTTGGTTTAGTTAAATGTAGTTCAATGAAAAATGAAAGGTCTTCTTGGTATCCATGGTCAGGAAAAAAATTTACCTCAAGTTTCGGGTTTTCCGTTGTCAAAATAAACTGTATGTAACTCTGACTTTTCTCCGCTAAAACAATCAAGGGCGTGTACACTTGCACCACAGCCGCCTCGAGAAACGCCCTTTCTTTAGAAACAAGAACTTGGACTTGCTGTCCCAAAACATCAGTTCCACAAACTTGTAAGAAGAGATCAATCAAGGTTTTTCCCCCGTCTGTCTCCTTCCATTCGGGACCATACAAACGCTTCTGGGCACAGTTGATACTGACACAGAATAACAACTTTTCATCCATGTTCAAATTCACACCCTAATTCACAATCGTAAATCAGGTTATTTTATCTACAAATAAATAAATGTAATGCAATGCTGATATCCCCACCTCACCCAAACATTTTCCAATGCTCGAAACTTATATTTCGAGAAGAATGCCAAGGAAGACTTCTTCATTATTAATTCAGAAATGAAATTCCTCCTCACTTAGTATTCTTAATTCAAAAATGAAATTCCTCCTCACTTAGTATTCTTAATTCAGAAATGAAATTCCTTCTCACTTAGTATTCTTAATTCAGAATGAAATTCCTTCTCACTTAGGTATTCTGAAGAAAACTGTGTAAAAAAGGTTTTGAAGTGCAATACATCGAGAAAAAAACTGAAAACAACTTATATGGGAAATTTTAACTGTCGATTGAAATACATGTCGTTAACAGTAAGATTTCTAACCCCTTTTTCAATAAAAAAATGCCTCCTTGCTATTGCTCTTCAAGCGTGAGTACTATTAAAAGTACAAAGTAGAAGCAACTGGAAGGCAATATTTGGGACAGTATCATATAATTTTTTAGCATCTCTACAGTAGAAGTATGTCTAATAGTTGCTTTAAAAAGATACATGTTTTTATAAGCATATCAAATTTTGAGATATGGCTCAACTGCGTTTATTTTGAGACTCATTTATCTCTACGTCTACTCTTGCTTCCTCGCTCCCCTCTATACGAATATAGGTTAAATAGTTTATAAATCCAATTTTTTCTTTTGTATCATTGCAGTTTCTACTTAAAACTGTTGGATCATGAGAATTTCAGACTCAAAACTATACAAAACGATGCTTAAATATCCTTGTAAAAACATGCATTACACGTATGTATTACGATGTTTTACGTGTATTCTCCCATTACCATAAGTCGAACCAATTAGCTAACCAACATACAGAAAAAAAGATACAATCTCAAACTCACATTTTCTTTTTACTACTCAGTTTATTTCTCACGTTTCCAATATTCTTATGATCTTTCAAACGAACAGTGGTTGTTATTATTCAACATTTTAAATGTTCGAAGCGAAAAATCTGTTTAAGATTCCATACATTTCAAGATATTTCTCTTTAAACATACTGCTCAAAAGATCAACAGAAAACAACGTCGCCAATAGTAATTATGCTAATTATGTGTCTAATTAATGTTTGTTTTGGTCTGAAATTCAGAAGATGTGTACAGATTTATATGTTAATTTATATTTGCATAAATTATCATCCAATTAGGCACTTTTTGCATAAATTATAGTACAGCGAAATGCCGAAAATGTGTTTTTGGAGGAAACCTAAAAAAGCATACAAAATCAGGGAAATCCAAAAAGAGCTAAAGAAAGAAATTTCCTAAATTTCCTGCGAGCATTGACAGTTTACAAAGAATTTTGAAATTTAGTCAAACACAAATTTACCTAAACCCCAACGACAAATCTAGCAAATAGTTTATACCTGTAGTAAATCCTATATTTTGCAACGACTCATTCTACTAAAGTTACTCATAATTTTCAGTATCAGAAAAAATAATCCCTCAAAAATAAGTGTAAGTGCTTCGTGTATTTTCCCAATTATTAAATTCAAGTAAAGAGTTTTTTTTTACTTCCTTCTTACTGTAGGAAACCACTGCACCACAAAAACCTACTGAATGCAAAGCATGATTTTACTATATAAGGAATTTACAATACCATATATGGAAGTAATTGGTCTACATACAGAATCGCATTCAGAAGACATTTGCGTCAAAATGCGGGATGTAGTTGTAGTTAACAACAACCAGAGTTATAAGAATTTCTTTTTTAATCAATGCCTTTTCCAATGTCGAGCTAACTGTACGTAGCTGTAAACAGGTTTTCTGAAGATTCTAAAATCTTGAGAATTTCCGGCGGATATAGGGTTGAACTTGCAGCGAAAGTAGTTACGCGAATAAAATTTATACTTTTTTATTAATAGTCTTAATATTTCATTTTTCTTCTATTTAATAAAAATGTTCATAAAATTTACAAATTTACATACATTGAGAGGGAGGATATGCACAGCTGATCTATTGGCAGCAACCCTACAATATGACTTTAGTTCGAAGCAAACTATTTGGTAAACCAAATGACACACATTTCGTTGCAAACCTATAAAGGAAAAAAACTAAACTTGAAGAGAGAAATCTTTCTATCTTCAAAACTTATTATAAGTCTTGAAGGGAGAATCTTTTTTTAATCTTCAATACTTACTGTCCTAGAAGGATGGTACCTGACACTATTCACGCAATTTGAGAAAATGAGCAGTATACCACCACCATACTGTCACATTCCATATGACCACCTATCAGAAATTTTCATTTATTGTCCTGCACCAAATGTCCTATAATTCTAGTAAGAAGGTAGAAGGCGCTAGAAAAAAATCTGACCGCTCGAGTATGGAACAAAGTTTTGCCATGAAATTAAAATTTGTTAAAATATTAATTATATTTTCATGATTACAGTGTAATCATTATATTATTCCAAGAATCTTAAAACCTTCGAGAGTCAACTTATCTAGAATTAATGATAAGGTAAAGAATCAAAATTACATCTGTGTCTCAACCTTAAAATTTTCTCAGAAACAACCAGTGCAACTATGTTACAATTCAATCAATTGGGCATGAAAAGGAGAATAAAATTTAAAACGTAAACTTTGAAAGTCACAAACATTCCAAAAACACGGTTTATCATAAAAAATGAATCACACAAATTTAAATCTACGATAAGTTGAAGGATCGGCATCAAAGAAATCTTTGATGTAAACAAAAAATTGAAATACTATCGCTTATACCCCGCAGACAATATATTTCATAACAAATTCTTTTTCATCAAACTTTAAACATGATAGAATACAGAATTTAATAATCCACTTTGATTACAAAGAAGGGTTGTATGGTCATGGATAAAACGTTCGCGTTTCTTGTTGTGGATAAACACAATCTCCCGGAGAGATCAAACACAAACATCGCAAGATAACGGACCGGGCTGAAAACAAGATGTCACGTTTTCGTGACATGTATTCATTCATTTGCTCCATTTCAACAATCAATTCATTTTTAAGTTAAATGAATGATTTTTTTGATCATAATACCTCCACCGTTTCAAAAATAAAATACAATTCATAAAACTGAGTAAAATCTTGGCTTGGGCAAGAAGAATAATGCGGAACATACCTTATCGGACAAAAAAATATTTGACAAAGATGAAGAAAATTTTGTCCAATGAAAAATTTTGCCCACCTACATTTTTTATTGCTTTAAAACATTATAGAAACTTTGATTTGTGTGCCTTTTATTAAAAATCATGTTTTTAATAAAATTGAATTTTTGTTTATTTTCCTTTTTCTTTAAAAATACCTTGTTCTAATTTATTTTCACGGATTTTTGATGAAATAAGTAAACATTTCAGACTAGGAAAAAAATGGTAATTCATTAAAAGAATTGTTTTTGCCGACAAAAAAACCCACCCATCGTAGAAACTTTTTGCATGACCACCTCTCCCTCTCAGATTACAGACAAAAAAATTGGCCAAATACTAAATGAAACAAGCACTTTACATATACAACGTCGCAACGTTAGAAAAATGTTTTTGGTCTGAGGAACCATACCGCTACTAACTGTGAAAGTAAAACTGAAATCGTGTGAAGCGGATAAAATGATACATACGCAATATTCTTTTGCAATCAAACTCTTTCAAACGAAGACCATTTTTAATCTTTGCAAAGCGAACACTTTTCTACATCAACTTTATGGACAATAACTTACCAGATGAATGTTCTATTTCTTGACAGCTTTTACTTTTCGTTGTTCATCCATACATTTCTTAAATTCCAACATTTCTTTCGAACATTTTCGCCAATCCCTCTTCTCGTCGTAACAATCCTATACAAAGAAACGTATTTTTACAAGAAAACGGAAAAGGTTTTTATATTTTTCAGCCAACTTTGGTAACCCTGAAAAACTTTTTTAAGAAAACATGAAACAAACTTAGTAAGGGGGCGAGTTAAAATTCATATCTAAACCCAAAGATCGAAAAGTGTGTCTCGTCTTCCGAAATCTCGTTCCTAAGCTGCAACTTTCCGTGTGGTGTCGATTATAGTCTAGACTTGAGTCATCATCAGAATTTAAACGAAATAAATGTAGAATATTAAATCTAAAGCCACAAACTATGACTATTTAAACCTTATATTAAGAATATCACGAAACTAAAAAAATGTACGAGAGCCGTTACCTTAGACCTAAGCTGTACCTTTCTATCAATCAGCTAAATCCCAGAGAAATTCTGTACAGTAAAATAGCAGGAGAAGGGTTAAGCTCATACTATAACAAGCGCCCACACCATCCTTGTGCGGGGAAAAAGAGCTTAGTTCCAGGCTAAAGAGCCGTATGCTTCAAGCGGGCCTTAAGCCAATGGTTTCTACCCTATACCAGAGTCCTCTCACGGTGGAAAATCCATTTTCGTAGTTTGCGGGAAGGTCTGGTACAGATTAGTGGTTTAATGATACGAATTGCATTAATAAGTTATTTATCAGTTAGCAGTATTTTGCAATAGTTCTTTATTAGAGGAAACTTAGTCGTACAGAATATTTAGTCGGACGTTAATATTGGTCACCATTATAGAGTGGTCGTTTTAGGACGAAACCTTTTTCTGAGCATATTTAGTTGAACATAATCCTAACCGGAAAAAATTTTTAGTCGGACATAAATTAAGTCAACTTGTGAAAACAAGTAAATACCGATATTATAGGTACCAACCTGCAGATTATAGTGTTGTTTGGCACAACCAGAATTATCAATCCGTTTATAAAACATATCTTCTTCTTCTTCTTCTTCCTCTTCCTGTTGCTCTTCCTTCAATTCTTCATTCTTCTTTTCTGAATCACTCATATTAACTAGAGATTTTCTTTCTAGAATTAAAATAAAATTTTACAACTGTAACATCTACTCGATAAACTGAATGTCAGCGCCAGGTTCGTAATCACAAGGTTCCCGCTACGTACTTAGGTCATGTTCCTGGTACCCTGAACTAACGTTATCTCACGGAAGAGAACGCAAGACGTAAATTTTTTTTTGCCTTTTGCGTAAGGTTCTGGGTTTTGGTACAATGGTAGTACTGACGCCAACCTGAAATTGGTTGAAATGCGCTTCAATTTCCTGTTTACGAAGAGAATTCACGAAGACCTGTAAAAAGTAAGAAAGTACCTCCTTCTAGCGAGTGGCCTTAGCTTTGGGGATTCAAATAAAATGTTTTCAAGTGTATGCAGGGAGTGGGAGCAAAAATTGACAACTTTTTGTCGACGTCATACTTAAATGAACCACCTTAATCAGGGTGGCCTGGCGTTTAAAAATTTAAGAGAAATCGTCCTAAAACACTAAATTTAGATGAAAAGGTTCTAAAGGATAATTTAGGAGAATATCCACTTGATATCCATTATAAGAAATATCATGTATGAAAGAACTGTGTCTTTTTCGACACATAAATGAAACACTGTTCTTGAAATTTATTCAATACGAAGGTATTCAATATATTGCCAACTTGGTTGTTTACGGTCAAAATTTCCCGACAGCGCCCAGATAATTGGTTTCTAAGTCACTATGAGTAATATTTATAAATCTATGTAAATATCACTTCATTCCTTTAATCCACAAATTCACTCCAGATGCAAAAATATTTTTAATTAGAAATTTATTTCGAGATACACCGTTCGCCTATCCATTTCATGCTATTTCATAGAGAAACTCAAGAGGCTGGGCTATATAATTAGGGAATCAGCAATTACTATCAACTTCTTTAAAAGTTCGAATTAAAATTAGGCCAGGTATGTTAGGCAGCACGCTCGCATAAGAGTTTGAGTACAAAATTAGATTAAATTCAACAAGATAATATATATAATATACATGGTTATCAAAAATGATAATAAATCAAAAATAACAATATAACCCCTTTTGATTTTTGAATCAAAATACCGCTCTAATGATGTAATATTGGTCACAGTGTAAGGGCTTGATTATATGAGACGAGCTGACTCGGTGCTGGCTCGTTTAGTGGGACATCTTTTTTGTGACCTCAACCCGGCTGTAATAATAAGTTAAAACTAGTCAAAAAACTTTCCATTATAATGCAAAGCGGGATGATGCCGGGTTGCCAACGAACCGGCACCGAGTCAGTCCACCTAATGTAGTAATCAAGCCCTAAGATACTGTCCCTGTAAAAAGGGTTGAGCCAATATTGGTCTAAACAAACGGTTTATTTGATCCTAAAATTTTATAAATCAAATAAATATATCACCTCTAAAATCTCTAAAATTTTCTATTTTACTAAATTTTTTACAAGAAAAGCTAATCGAAAATATTTTTTATAAAATCCCTATAGTGGTGATAGGTGTAACATTGACGAGTTCAAAAATATCTAAATATTGTTTTAGGTCAAGTATTGCTTTCTAGGTCCCTCGTATCATATTTCAGAATCTTCAAACTGAACTGAAAAATTGTCCATTCAACAGGATTTATACAGCCATTGGAAAAAATTTTCCCCTGACTTTCGTGCTTAAAGTATATTTCCCCCCCCCCTGATTTTTTTCAGAACAAACATAGTTCTACCCCTGACTTCTGAAGTGAATACAGTATTTTACCCCTGACGTTTAGGAGACCTATACACTTTCTTCGTATAGCCATATGAAACAAATCAATGCTTTTTACTAAGAACTTAAGAAACAGTGATTCAGAAAATAAAGATCTGAAGGATCTGAGCCTCCTGATAATATCTTGATCACAAAAACAAAAAAGGAGATTTCCGTCCTTCCCATAATATGGCAAAATCAATTTTTCCCCCTGACCATCCATTAAAAACTTTGAATTCCCTTGACCACTTTAAAATTTCCTGACTTTCCCTGACTCTCCCTGACTTTCCCTGACTTTTTGGCCCCTGACTTTTTGGCCAAAGACCCTTTTGCCCCTGATTTCCCCTGACCGTACAAACCCTGTTCAAGTCGTAAAAATTTTATAATATTCTCCTGGAACAATAGACGTTTCCAAATTCATTTTTTTGCTATTCTGCCTCGCTTTCATGATATCATCCATGGCAACAGAATCCTAAGGGACTCGTATTGTTCATGTAGCATTACTGTAATATAGTGTTAATGTCTATCGACAAGGGATTTGGGTGCCATAGAGTATACTTATGAAAACGAGGCGGAGCAGGATAAATAATAAACTCGAGAAAACGTCTATTGAAAGGATACGCCTTCACTGAAATTCAATGCCTGTCTCCCTCTTGATAACATAATCAAATTTTCGGGACTTTAGTACATGAAAATATAAATTGTAAGCTTACTTACCTACAACCGGTAAGATGGATCCGTGTAAGTGGATCCGTGGCCGAGTGGTTAAGGCGCTGAGCATAGTATTCAGAGGTCCCGAGTTCGACGCCGGCACGAGGTTTCGGTGGTGAAAATTACCTCACCGTAATTTCCTCAAGGTTCCCTGTAGGTGTTTCACAGGAAGGCAGGACCCTCATTGATAGCAGTTCAAAGGGAACTGAAGAGGCTATCCTGGGTAAATATGTTGAAATAATAATAATAATAACCACAGAAATAATTCATAAAATTTGGTAGTTTAAAGCTAATAAATGCGTAATTTAAAAACTATACGTAAATTCTTCGTATGCACTGAAAATCCAACGAATCAAACATAAATAAATAGAAAAGGAAATCATGAAAATATTCTAATCTAACACCCTTTGTTATAGAAAATATAACAAAATAATAAGACATTTTGAAAAGCATCCTAAGTTACAAAATCCAAACTGTGAGTAGACCTGATTAATCATATAACTTTGATTTAATCAATGGGCCATTTTACAGGAAACAAAAAGAGATTTTGAGATTTTGGACGATTGGACTCTAGTTAGGTATTCCGCTCATTAGTGCGTGGGCCACGACGCTTCTGGTGCCCCAATTCAAAACAGTAAATTATACCTTTTCGAGATGTTTTATCGGAACAGCTGTTTATAAAACCAAAAATTCTAGAAGGTAGCTTCTACCATAAATTCTTAAGAAAAACCTCGTGAACATTGGCAAACATATTATTAACGATTCGTAGAATAGACGTTTGTCAAGGAAATTTGTTTCCTCATTATGTTGCAGAAATAATTATCTACGCTATATGCACTCAAATTATACCCCATAACCCAAAACCCTATACATTGATGCACATGTAAACAATCCTTATTTATGCTTTCTATAAAAAATAACTAAAAAATCCCTTTAAATTCATTAACTCTATTAAATAGTAAAATTATCTCCCACATATCTTTGATTAGCACGATCGAAAAACAATCTAAGAATTGGTCTAAAACAGTACAACAATTTGGCGCGAAACAGTAAAATAATTACTAATATCAGTACAGCTAATATACCAATATGCAAATCCTTGCGCGCAAGCTGTTTATTTGCTGTCCATTCATCCAAATTTCTCTTATAAAGAAATCGGTTTCTATGGTTCGGTTTTAACTCAAATTGCGAAGGAATCGGGAAAAACGATTCGTAAAAATCCCGCAATAGTTTTCGTACTGTCCTCGCGTCCGCGCGATCGTGGTCTATATCATCGTTGATGCAGATGAATTTCCGGCGGTGTTTGCGGACCCAGTCTAGTTGGTGTAAAACTTTTGTGATATTATTACCGATCATTTTGAAGGCTAAATCATCTTCCCCCATAACTTCATGTTTAAATTTCTCCTTGTTCTGACTTTTGTTCATCATTCGCCAAACTTCGTGACAATTTACAAACAGTTGCTTAGTAACCAATGGCATTTCCGGATCGTAGTATTTTATTTTCGTCGCTGTCGTTGTTTCCATGGTGATGTTGCCAACTTGTTGCATCATCTTTAGCCTTTTGGAGCAATTTTTTAGACTGCCTTCTACAGCATTTACTTGATCGATGGAAAGTGGTAAAGGATTTAAAATGGCGGTTAAAGTACGAAGTTCTCGATCGTTTAATATTCCTAAAATAGGATTATAAAGGCATGCTTTTTACATAAGAATGACTTTTATAAAAATATCAGGGCGAAAATGAACAAATATTTTCTAAGAATACGCTGAGGATAAAAATCAAAATTTCACAAAACTCATTTGAGACCGTTTCTTCAAAATATTGATCGGGGAGCTCCTAAGTGGTTCAGAACCAAAAAAAATGTTCCATATTTGGAACAATCATGGAAGTAAAAAAAGATGGACTGCCAACTTATTGTTTGAGGTCAAACCATCTGCGTTGTGTTATTCAAATTGGCATAAAAGAATAAAAATAAGTTTTACGATCAGTCTTTTCGGACCGTTCAAATAATTTTTCGAAACTTTTTAATGTCTGAAAAAATAGCTTCAATGTTCAAATAAAACTCAAAAAAGATCTTTGGGATTCCTTAACTTCGAAAAAATCTCATAGACATCATCTTTATGTCCATGGAGCAATACAGGTAAAAGAAAGTCACATAGAATTGAGCATTCCTAATCGGATAGTTTTTGAAAACATTGTCAGAAAAAATCTTACGTGGGTTGATCTTGCGGAAAGGATACCAAAAACTCGCCCAACTAATCGCAAAGTCTAAAAATTTTATCAGAGCAATATATGTATGATTCGGTGGAAAAATTTAACACCAACCTGATTTATCAGTGTCGATTTCATCAAACAAATCTGAGATATTTCCCGCTTTTTTCACCCCAATCACATAGTAATTGAAAGAGAAAGCGAACTGCATATCTTCTGGGTGTCTCAATTTATGAGAGGACGTAGCTTCAAAGTGTGGCAAAAATTTCTTTTGCATTTCATAGATGATGTCTCCGTCCACCATATGCGGCATGTGAGCAGGAACCTTACGAGGCTTGTACCCAAAAGCCTTATTATAGATCCGACTGACGTGCAGCAAAGAGGAAGAAAAGGCATCTAATAGGTGACGTTGATGTGCTCTGCTGTTTGTCTTGTATCTAAGCAACGTTGATAGTTTCTTCACTGATTCAGCCGAATTTTTCCCGCTTAATCCTCGTTCCCATGGTAAAAAGCTTAAAATGCAGCCTGGGTCACCGAGGCAGTTGTACTTCGCTTTTAAAGATTTTTGTCTTGGTTTAGTTGAATCATCAACCCATAATAACTTTCTGGAGATCTATGAGAAAAAAGGGAGAACAAATTAGACTGAGAGCCCGGAGACCTATCGTCAATACGGATCCTAGAACCTAACAATAAATTAGCTTAATCCAGTCCTTTGAACTCATCCGGCCCACTCTTCGTGTACAGTTCGGCCAATCAGACATATCCAATGCAGCGGCCATAGAAGATATATCTAGAATGCTTTTCACTAAAAACTTTATGATTATTTCATTGCGCTTGGGACCCTTAGTGAAATTTGAATCACTCAGTGAGGAATTTTCAAACGCGTTTTCTTATCAGCAAAAGAGCGGGAAAAGGAATGAAAAAGATTTTTCCCCGGTTTTCATACGTAAAAAAAAGATAAACATTTTCATACCATTTCAGTTTTCGATACTTTTACATAGTCTTCATATACTTTACCCAAACTTCGGTTGTAACCTTTCACAGTCAATTCACCATTTTGAAATCCTTTTTGAATACGCTTCATTTCGTCGGCTAAATTTTGGGGCAAAGTTAAATTGAATATATTGCTTGGATATGACCAGTGTTGTTCTTTTGCATCATGCCCGGATGAAAGTGGTTTAACTTTAATATTATACAAAGACTTCGGTATGATTTCCTTTTCCTTCACAGTAGTCTCATTAACGAGCGATTTCGAAGTGGCCGCGTGCTTTGGTTCAGCGATTGTGGTTATGTTTATTTTAAAAAATGCAACGGCTTTATCGGTTTTGTTTGGGCCACGGTATCCAAGCACTTGAAAATCGATAGATGTTTCAGTGATATTCTTGAAGAATGTCATGGATAGGACTTTGAATTTCTTCGAAAAAATGGCATTCCTCAAAATTTGTGTATCAGTAAAAGAACCTTCAACCAGAGAATCAAAAATATTTGTAAAATTCACATACATTGCTAGTGTACCTTTAGGCGCTTTGATCAACGAATATTTCCCGTTAAATATATCTTTCTTGAGAGTATGAGAAAACAACATTTTGAAATTGGTTACTCCGCAATCGCCTCCGTCAAAAGCGCATTCAAAATGGTTACAATTTCCATCACAATATCTATCACCAACCCAGTTCAACGCGCATCCAGGAAAACAATATTCAGACAATCTATTGTTGATAAAGCGTTGCGTCTCTCTCGATTGTAGTTGCCAACTCTTTTTGACGTTATTTCCAATACAATCGCCGCCATCGTAATCGCAAGCAGAGACGTTACAAGCCTTATCGCAATATTTATCGTTGATCCACGACTGTGGGCACCCCTCGTTGCAGTTTGGTACAGCCCATGACAAATAGATTTTATGTCCCTTTGAGTGAGTGTAAAAATCATCTGGCCATACTGGGGCACCAAAAAAAACGTCATCATTCATGTAAATAAACCGTTTCGATAAGCCTGGTATACGGTGTATATGAGATTCAATAGCGGGCGATGAGAACGTTGGCAGATGGCTTTTATTGACAAAAATATCGTCGTGTGTCACAAGCTTTATCCGCGGGTGACTCAAATCTAACCAATTTGGTATTTGACCATTCGTCACAATGAATATTTTACGAACCCAAGGGACGAATTTTTCTACAGACCTAAGGGAATACCGTAGTTCGTCATTGTCAGCGAATCGATTTCTAGAAAAATCCTGGTCCGTATTATCGATAGTTAACGACACTGGTTTCCAAACATATGTCACAGGAAATATCCTTAATGCCTCCGCATTGAGACGTAGTTCTTTCTTAGGAAGTCCTTTCAGTCTAGCAACATTCTCCTTACTCCCCATATCAACAACTCCAATCTTTTCCTCACGATGTAACTGAACAGAAACCACAGTTTTGGGCAATTTATTATTTATCAAGTTTTCTATTTCTACATCCGTATTCCTTTCCTTAACGTCGTATATCATTATTGAACTGTCGATTCGCATGTGACCTGTTTTGATGGTGCTTGTATAGAACACTTCACTGATATTCAATGACTGTTTCTTATACTCACAAGATGTGTTGAGTAGTTTAAGGACTGTTTCACGATCGTCAAATTTGACGAATGAAATTTCGGAGTCCTTGTCCCAAAATTCAACATCTTTTGCCAAGTTGAATAACCCGTTTATTGTTTTGATCTTGTGCATAGTTACACCACGTTTTAAACCGGACACCGCTACACGATAAGCGGGCACGCAATTTGGAAATGGACATTTATCCGGGTGTTTCCACTTGAATTGATCACTGTTTATGAGTTTCCCGCGTTTTTTCTTGCTAAGATATGCTTCTGAAGATGTTTTATTCAACTCTGCTTCAACTTCTTTTTTGATTTTGTTGAGACTTCTAATCAATACCGGGTCACTGCCATTTACCCAAGTGTAAACAATGTCAATAGGTTGTGGTAAGCAAATCCTCGATTCGAATGATTTGCCGGCAATATTATCATAATATCGACTGATGTGGAAAGTCCCCGCATACCGAACCATACTCCATTCTAAGACAACTTCTCCGAAATGAAATGCTGCAACCATAACAATACAAAGTCCAAAGAATGCCATCCAGAGTCCATGTCTTGTGGAAAGAACTGTATATGTTTGCCGTTGCAGCAATTTACAAACCAAAGGCCAAAACCGCATTGCTCTGATGTAAACTCTAAAAATAACAAATCATATAGTAATGCAGTATACGTCTAAATATTTTGACCCTATTTGATCCAAACCATGTTTGAGGTGTTTGGATGCAAAACAATGGAAAAGCTTTACGCGTGGATTGCTGACATGATAAGACAGCAGTCTACATGGACAATGGATTCGAATATCGTAAAAGTGACATTCGCATAGACGTTATCATAGATTGTTACAACAAGGTAAATACAGTTGCACTTTATAAAATCTACGATATCCATCAATAAGTAGTAACTGGAAAGCTTAGTAATTTCCAATGGTAGGCTCACAACTGCCGTCTATTACTGCAATTGAATCGTATAAAATCACCTAGCTGGAGTAAAATAAAATGAAAAATATTTATTGGATTTGTAAACATTATAAGAAATATATATATAAGTTTACGAAGCAATAGAATGAGAGATTTGGTATAGTTTCTTTTTGACACTAAATCTGTAAAATAATGATTCCCAATAAAATGAACTAACAAAATTTTTGCAAACATTGCAAACCAACAACTTTTTATATACTGAGTTTATCTTAATAAATAAAATGATTTCTAAATTATTCACCAGAAAAAAAAATATGTCTCCAGTACTATAAAGAAACAACATTTTATTAGAAGGGTTATTTTCCTGTACACAATCCCACTAAGTCGTTAGCTATGGTTCACTACGGAGCTTAGGACGCGTTTCAGCCTTATTAGGCCTCGTCGGCCAAGTTTAACGTTTTCTCAATCCTGACTTTTGTCAGGAGAAAATAGAGATCTGGCTGGAGGCCTTGAACCCAGCAGCTCACTACAAGAAAACACTTGTGGTTCTCATCAAAAGATGTTAAATTGTGAAGCAATACTGAAACTAAGAAAGAGAGCGTGAATCGAGCGAAAGCAA
>JAUBWS010074854.1:2206-13349 GCA_032270445.1 Darlingtonia californica
GTGCAAAAATTTTATTTTTTTGTGTTTAAAAAACCGCACCCATGGCCCCCCCCCCCCCCCCCCCCACGGTACGCCCCTGTATGAGCGCTGCGGCCTACACACCTGGTACCCAGAAACCTGTCTGTCAAGACAAAGCGTGAAGAATTTCGACATTATTTATGAATATCTGTTGAATTTACAGCGACAAAAATAGAATCAATTTTAAGCGAAACGTTTTTACTTCACACATGAAATTTCATGCTATACTATATACGAGAGAATAAGATTATGGGTAAAACCTGTGAGAATAATTGGCTTTAATTTTCGCGAATGGCATCTCCAAGAATATTTCGCTGGTACTTACCTTCGCAAATTTGACCAAAGTCAGTTATAGTCGTAGCTAGCTACTAAGTCTGTAAAGTATATCAATTGATTTAACACTAGTGCCGAATATCTAAAGCACAGACATAGTTATGGCAAATTCTGCTTAGGTCATAAAAATTTATATTCAAAATGCTATTAGAAGCCCGGCAAAGTCCGGTATAGTCGATGTACCATAAAAAACTAAAAGAAAAATACCGAAAGCTGTAAATCTCTCTTGAAAAAACTGTAAAATTTCAGAACAAGACTTCAAAATGAAAAAAAACTAAGTACACGCATTTTAAAATCTTTTAGAAAGCGAGATAGTTGAAGTTTTAGTGTTCCTTGCTTGCTTGCTGTGTCATTACTGATTGCTTTCTTCCATATTCTTTTTCAACTTGATCTCGAAGATAATTTGACATAAAATTCGACAAGTGAGAAATCGTGACATAATCCTAGACGTTATATTGATCTAAAAAGGAAAAAGGATGCATGTCAAGACTTCGTAATTTCTTCATGCTTTATAAAGATGAAGTAACGTCCTATAGGGACCAGTTTTGAAAGTTTTTAAGGTTTGATTCTGCGGATGCCGTTCTTTACCCTATCTGAAGTTGAGTTCAGTACAACGATTAATTTATTTCAATGAAGTCATTGAATTCATAATGAGTGATTACTACTTTTTTATGTTACTATTGCTTTCTTGTTGATTGTTTTATATTTAGAGTTTCATTCACTGGCCTCTTACGTCTTTTTAATTTTAGTTATAGACATTTTTCTTCCATCCATTAACAAAGAACGAACAACATTTCCTAAATCAACCAAACCAGATAATGTTACTGAACCAACCAAACTAGAATATGTTAATAAATCACACGAACAAGATGATGTTATTAATCCAGCCCAACCAGATGATTTTACTGAATCAATCAAACCAAATGATGTTACTGAACCAACCAAACCAGATGATACTATTGAATTAGCCAATCCAGATGATGTTACAGAAACAGCCAAGCTAGATCATGTTATTGATCCAACCAAGACAGATGATATTATTGAACCGATCAAACCAGATGACGTTAATGATTTAACTAATCCAGATGATACAACTGAAACAACCAAACTAGATGATGTTACTGAATCAACAAAACCAGATGACGATACTGAATCAACCAAACCGGATGATGTTATTGAATCAACTAAAACAGATAATGTTACTAAACTAACTAAACCAGATTATTTTACTGAATCAACTAAACCAGATTATGTTACTGAATCAACTAAGCCAGACAATGTTACTGGATTGACCAAGCCAGAAGATTCTATTGATCCAACCGAACAAGATAATGTTATTGTATCAACCAATGTTATTGAATCAACTAAACCAGATGATGTTACTGATTTAATTAAACCAGATGATGTTACTGAACCAATTAAATCAGATGATGTTACTGAATCAACCAAATCAGATGATGCTATTGAATCAACCAAACCAGATGATGTTACTGAATCAACCAAGCCAGTTGTTGTTACAAGATCGACCATGCAAGCTGTTATTGTTGATCAAACCAAACTAGACAATGTTATTGAATCAACCAAACCAGATGATTCTACTGAACTAAGTAAACAAGATGAATTTACTGAATCAACCAAGCTAGATGATGTTATTAAATCAACTAAACCAGATGATGTTACTGATTTAATTAAACCAAATGATGTTACTGAACCAACCAAATCAGATGAAGTTACTGAGTCAACCAAACCAGATGAAGTTATTGAATCAACCGAATCAGATGATGCTATTGAATCAACCAAACCAGATGATATTACTAAACCAACCAAACCAGATGATGTTACTGAATCAACCAAGCCAGTTGTTGTTACAAGATCGACCATGCAAGCTGTTATTGTTGATCCAACCAAACTAGACAATGTTATTGAATCAACAAAACCAGATGATGTTACTGAACCAACCAAACAAGATGATATTATCGAATCAACTAAAACAGATGATGTTATTGAACAAACCAAGCCAGATGATGATACAGTATCAAACAAACCTGAAGATGTTACTGAATCCACCCAACCAGATGATGTTACTGAATCAGTCAAGCCAGATGATGTCATTGAATCAACAAAACAAAAACAAGGTTCGTCTTATTCTAGATTTCCGTACATCACAAAGGCTTTTTCATACCGTTTTTGACTCGTATTTAGTTTTGTAGTGACATGATGATCGCTTCAAAATTACTTTCTTTCCAAAATTACTTTTTGTGATTCACTGATGTATTTCAAAAATTTCCGTAGATGCCAAAAAAATTGAAAATGTGTAATGTAGGAATATGTGTCGACTATGACTGCAGAATCAAATACTAACTAAAAGTGTGGTATTCAAATTTTTTCATAAATTAACTGGACTATAAAATAATTTATATTATCATCAAAAATATACGAGTTATATATAGTATGAGAGTGTTAAACTCATATCGGCCTCAGATAGAAAATAGCTATATGCAAATACCGACTTCATAGACAAACGCAATGAACAGTACGGCACGTAGGACGATAGAAGACATGAATAGAAAACATCTATAATTTGCAAAAGAGAGAATTATAGAAGAATGTGTGGAAAGAACATAAATGTAAATTTTGTTGAACAAGAGGGGATCAGAATGCAAGAGTGAGAGGGAATGTGCACACTAGAATCAGAAATGAGTAATAGAAAATAGCATGACGCAGAGTAAAAGAATGACCGATGGTAAACCGAACATCACAAACCATCAGTCGATGACCACATGCATATCATTTTGAGGATTTCAAATCGAAACGGTTTTTGTACGTGGCTCCTCAGCAGTACTAATTAGGTACCACATTTGTGATGATACGGGTCAGAAGGTTAGGAAGAAAAATAGTGATGGAAAAGAGTTGGTGAAGATAATACAATGAACGTGGTAAGTAATGATAGACTAGGAGACAGAAAGATAACAGTCAAAATATGCCTATTTTTGCCATCAAATAGGCTTCGTGTCGCTATTTCAATGCTACCAAAAAAATCAAGTGGGACGCTACTCCCACTTACACTCAAAACTACTCAAACTAGATTGTAGATATACAGGTGAAGGTGTAAAGGGTATAAGTGAAAATGATGTGAGAGATAAGGATATTTCTTTGGTGATAGAAAGAGAAATATAACAAGATAAAAAGAGGCACGGTAGAAGAAAGATAAAGATGTGCAGAAGTTTAGAAAAGGTAGTGTGTGTGAGTTCATAGAAGAGAAAGCAAAATATTAGAGAAAAGGGGGGAAGAGAAAGATTTTTCATCAGCGAAGCCCAAATATACCTTAAGGGAAGAAATTTTGGCGGATTTTGCGGTTTTTTCAAAAATCCGCCATGTTAAATTCCGCCAAATTTATCGTATTTTGCCATCCGCCAAATTAAATTCCGCCAAATTTGCGGTTTTTTCCCATCCGCCAACTTAAATTTTCAACCTTGTCCAACGGTTTGCTCAAGAATTCGACAAGCAGCTTTCACTTGGTAAGAAAGAAGAAGATATTGAAATGAAGTTCCACCTCACAGAAATTAAGCCTATCCATGCAAAGTGGATACGCACTTCTATGACCATATGTCAACAGAGGATGGTTAGAAGATTCTGATTGGGGATACGAAGAATCAGACTTCAAAAAGAATGCCTCCGATATTCTTATTGATGACGAATGACTCGATGACTGTCTTAACGATTTCATACTTGTCTTGTGTCCCTTTTGCACAGTTGTTTGTAAAAACTTATTATTCTTTAGTTGCACAATAAATTTCTCTTGTCATCCGTCAAATTAAATTCCGCCAACTTTAGCGATTTTTGTCCATCTGCCAAATTAAATTCCCGCCAAATTTATATTTCTTCGGCATCCGCCAAATTAAATTCCTCCAATTCCGCCAAACTTTCTTTCCACCAAATAGTATATATATATATATATATATATATACATTATATTCCAAACAAACCTGAAAGGAGATAAAAAAAACCCATCAACGAATCCGACAAAGTCTACGTACGGGCAGATAAAACAAATTATATCTACAAACTTTCAAAAACTGAATACGATGACATCAACAGCAACATACAAAAAGTTGAAAGGGAAAATCAAGAACTTCATCAATCAGAAAGGAAAGGAGATATTGAAAGATCAACCCGTTCTCTCCCGTATGAACATCAACGGCCAAAATAACTGCTTTGTCACCTTGAAAGACCACAAGGAGAATTTCGACAATAATCCAACCACCCGTCTTATTAACCCAGCCAAGAACGAACTGGGAAGAATAAGCAAAGTCATTCTCTAAAATATCAACAAAGACCTCCGCGCCAGACATCCAGATCAACCAATGGAACAGCAGCGGCGATGTGATCGAGTGGTTCACCGGAATTCCTGACAAACATCTTCACGAGCTCATGCTGTTCGATGTCAAAGACTTTTACCCTTCAATCAACGGAAAACTCTTGAACAATTCGCTTCAATTTCCGGAAACTTTAACCAACATCAACGACAAGGAAAAAGAAATCATACACCATTCCCGAAGATTGCTTCACTTCAACAACCGTGAAAGCTGGATGAAAAAAGGTGGGAAACTTTTTGACGTCACAATGGGTGCATATGACGGAGCTGAGGTGTGTGAGTTAGTAGGCTGTTACATCTTGTCCATCCTCACCAACCGATACGACAAGAAACACATAGGACTATACCGAGACGATGGGCTTGCCGCTTTCAAGAAAATAAGCGGTCCACAGGCAGAAAAGATTAAAAAGGATTTCCAAAAAACCTTCAAAGAAAACGGCGTCGAGATCACCATCTAATGCAACATGAGGATCGTCAACTACCTCGACCTGACGCTCAACCTCGCAAATGGAACTTACCTGCCCTATCACAAACCTGACAACATCATCAACTATGTCCACAAACAGTCCAATCATCCACCAAACGTCATCAAACAAATCCCCCTCTCAGTCGAAACGAGACTATCTAACACGCCATGAAACGAATGAGTATTCAAAGAATCAGCAGCATTCTACGAGGAAAAGATCTGGTTACAACCACAAGCTTAAGTTCCAACAACATCAACAAAAGCAACAACAAGGTACACATAGCAGAAACAGGAAGTGGAAAATCATCTGGTTCAATCCACTATACGACAAATGAGGGAAGAACAAAACTGTCTTGCTTCAAAGGCCGTGTATGAGGCTATGAAAACATCCGACCTACCGAACTACGGCGTGAAAAAGTACATTGGTCTCTTCGATACAATATTCAAAAAACGTTTTGCGACTCACAAGACTTCATTTGCCCACCATAAGTACAAAGGCAGTACAACATTGTCAATGGACTTTTGGCGAGTCAAGGAGCTGAATGGAAACCACGTCATTGGTTGACTGTCGTCCGTGCGGCGGCATGAAATTATTAGTTTAGTAAAAAAACTATCGTTTTCTTTACTCGTATATATATGTATACATATTATTTTTCTGTATGTGAAGTTAAAGGGAAGAGGTTTTCGTGGAATTTATTCTCGCGATTGTGTCAAATTGGATCATTTGTATGTAAAGAAGTAGTAAGAAAATCAATCAAAAATTCGAACTTCGCGGAATTTATTTTGGCGTTTGAGTAATTTTGCAAGTTTTTCGGAATTTAGTTCCACGATTTGAATTGCGACAATAAACTCTGAAAAAATTTATCTCCCGCGAAAATTTCTGCCCCTACGGTAACACTTTATTGGCGTATGTAAAGTGTACAGAGACAAAATCAAACAACTCCTGCGAACGTTTTAAACGCCTTGTGTTTGATATTTTTAACTATCTGAATTGCCTCGGATAAATTGTTCATATTTCTCCACTTTAGGGAGGAAATAGTATTAAATTGAGTACGAGTTTCCTTTGATGCACAAAAATTGACAAGTTCGTGTATTTTTTGCATCAAATCAAAAGCTAACGTTTGGGGCTAGCGGATATCAACTATGAGTAGGTTTGAGAAATCACAGTCACAGAGTTATTTATCTTATCATATCTTTATGAATATCTCAGTAATCTCTAGCTTTAAAATTGACTAATTGCTTTCAAAAATGTGGAAAATAGACAGAGTAAAACAGCGTACATAAAGATCGAAGAGAAAGTTTCGTGGGAATCAGTGGACACTCTGGAAAATTTGACCAAAAATCAACAACAACAAAAACACAATGTTGACCAAGTCGAAGAAGAAGAGCTTACAACATTGGTTCAACTTGTATTATCTGTTTCGACTGCTCTTTATACAAAGGTTTAACCTATTTCTTCTGACACTCTAAAACAATCAGACAATGAAATAACTGGTCACTGCTTTGTTGATATGCTATATGGAAATTTTAACTTCTGTCCGAATTGTTTGTCTTCAAAATTATTATGGAATTGCGCAGTGAGTTCAAATGTATGCTTTGGGTACATCAAATTACATGCCAGGTGCTGGTCTGCCACTTTCAGTGATCAAGCATGTCAACCTGTGTTTATAGACTTGAGTGATAAAAATCTATTGAAGAAGTGCCTGCATGGACAGACAAAAATCTGCAACAAAAGTTTCAACTCCCTTATATGATGGGGGCGATTGCCAAAGTCCACATACGTGTCGCTTCCAAACCTACGATTTGGAACATATGACGTGCTCATTTTGATATTGGAAAACAAAGTTCAATTGCTATCTTCAAAAGATTGAACATGGATTCTCCAACCGTCTTTTAAATATTTGAGACTTAGAGGGAACTTCCCTGAAATTTTGAGACCACAAGTGGTCTAAAACCTTGTTTGATTTAACTGTGTATCTAAAGAAGGAGTTTCAACAACGGAGTTTCAAGCCGGACTTAGGACTTAAGACCCTAGGATCATAGGTCAAAAAGTCCACAAATGTTCCAAGAAGCCTAGGAATATAGCCTAGAAGCTAGTCACTCCCTGTAAAATCAAAAACATTCATTAAATTGAATAGAAAGCTAATCATTGACAGTCTCATACATTTTTGTGAATGATTGTGGATGATACATGACAAAACAATGTTCCAAATTGAATAGTTATAATAGAATTTTACAGTTCTTACAAAGCAAAGGACAGTGTGAAGAAGTGCTGTAAAATCACCCAAGGCCAGACAAAAGCAGCAATTGACAAAATTGACGCAGAAAAAGGAATCTGACTTTTAACAGGTTTTTCTCAAAGGTTGATTTTTTAGGTTTCCGGCTCTATTATCTTTTGACCGGCTTATCTGTTTTACCTCAACTTTGCAGCAAAGTTTCATCTACTCTAAAAATATCCACCAGATTTTCAATAAATCTGAAGAGAAGAATCAATTTGTATTAAAAAATAGGCATGATAAAAACGGGCGCCGTTATGGAATTTTACAATCAAAAAAACTTTTTGGTTTATATCATAGATCTATCTCATTCAAACAAAAGTGGAAAAAATTAACGTGATTGAGCCAATACAAATGAATATATCAGAGCCGGCATTCAACCCATTTTTCCTCAATTTTGCCCTTTATCCTTGGTGACCATGACAACAGGACCAACTTTCCGGAAAATTGTTATTGAAAAATGTTCTCTTAATTATTTGACATATTTTAGGAGCAAAGTTTTACTTTTATGACTGTCAGAAAAAAATTGGGTTGTGGGTATTTCCCCTTAACGGATTTGAAACACTTTCTTGCTTATATCTTTCATGAAAAAGCAGTAAAAAGCAAAATTTTCACCCAACCATTTAAATAAAAAGTTCTGTATAATCTTGCTATTTACCACGAAAATAAAATGTTGCCATTTGTGAAATTTTACTCATTTAAGGTACTTTACCGGCCAAGAAAGTTCGCAAACTTTTCGCCATCTGTAAAGGATTTTAACTTAGCAGATGATGAGGTTATTTTTTGAAATTCGCGAAAGTTGATTCTAACTGTCGGTCCATATACTGTATACCAGTGGATGAGAAAAGAACTTATTAGACACAAAGTCGAATCCACTTCCTCCAGTAAGTGGCACACCTTCAGCGGATGTGATCATAGATGAAAGAAAACTTTTTTTCCCGTCTATGATCTGATCAAATTTCGCCGTAGTTGAATTATATGTTTTTAGATTTCGTGATGTGTAAAGTTTTTCCCGGCGTAATTTCCACAACGAACCCAGGGGAAAAAGTTATTCGCATTATTGCGAATCTTGTTTGATTTTGAAATATCTTTATCAATAATAACTGAATACAAAAATATTCAATAGAAAGAAAATTCAACATCTCGATTAGTTACTGTCCAAAATGCCTTTTTTGAAAGGGGGGGGGGGGGGTTAAAATTTAAAATAAATTTCGTAACATAACAAATTGTTTTTTTTCCGTTCTTTAAGAAACTTAGTGCTTCAATTTTCTCTATCTCATACGAAGAGCCAGTGAAACAATCCAGCACAACTGTTTACGGATTTAAATTTTGTTCTTCACTTGCGTGTAAGGAAAACAAAGATTCGTTTAGGACTAAAAAAATACGCGATACTTATAGAATTTGTTAAAATGTATAGATATTTGTAAAAGTTCTTGACAAAAACTTCTAAAAACATTTCTCTCGATATTTTAGAAACTGCCGAAAACGAGAAGAATTATGTCAAGTTACAAGTTCTTTGCAGAAGAGCTATTTCAAAAATGCGAGATCATTTCCATCAATTTATGCCAGCAGATCCAAAAGACCTCTACATTCAATTGACAGGGTACAAACTCGATATAATGAGAAATAGACAAATCTCAGCCGATCAACTTTTGCTGTTATTTCCATCAAATAAAGAGACATATTCAAGTAAATTTGACCCATCTTTATTTCGACAGCTTTTTGCCATCATGGAACCTCCCAAAAAGGGGAAAAACTTTTGGTATGACACACCACCAAGAAGTGATCAATCCGATAAAGCAAATGTCAATCGTTTGATTTCGGAAAGGGCAAACATTATACACCTGCCAGTACATGTGACAAATGATGAATACAAAGTCATTGCTGCACGTTTCATCAATTTATTGGTTGCACTTGGTGAAGATCGAAAAAGCTTTCAAAATTTACTTCCATCTATCCAGTATGGATTGTTAAAACCAGTTGGAAACTTTTTCGGTCGAGCTAAAGATCTTCAAGAAATCCACAATTTGGTTAGTATCGGAAAAAACAGTATTGAAAGAATTGTTGTCCATGGTATGCCAGGTCTTGGAAAATCTGAAATGGTAAGAAAATATTGTGATCAGTTCGGTGAATGTTTTGATTACAACATTTTATGGATAAATTCGACAACTCAAGCCACCTTAGAAAGTTCCTTCATGGACATTGCAGAATATCTGGGTCTTACTATTAAAGATGCACATGGGAACTTAAAAGGTATAATGTCGATAGTTAATTCTGTTTACAATCACATAAAAAGTGAGCGAATAATTTTTGTACTTGACAATGTAAGTGACATGCAAACTGTTCAAACATTTTTACCAACTCATAATCCATCAACTACTATCATAACAACACAGTTCAGAGACTGGCCATCTAAGGGTTTTCACATGCACGAACTAAAAACTTTTGACAAACATGAAGGCGAAATATTTATACTTGATAACCTTGAAAACAAATTGATAAACAAAACTCAATTGGCTGAAGTTCTGAAACAACTTGGTGGACATCCCTTAGCTCTACAGCAATTTTTAGTGGCTATTAAAAACACAACGCTAAGTGTAGAAACATATTTGCATCTATTGCAGACACAAACTGCAAAACTTTTGGAAACAAATCTAGACAATAAATCAGTCATTCGTGCAATTAAAATCGCTACCGAAAAAATTGGTGAAACAAAAGCTTCAAACCTTTCTCTTGAAATTCTAAACACAATTAGCTGGTTGTATGGTGACGAAATTTCATTTCAACTCCTTCAAGCAATCTTTGACAAAAGTGATGAAATTGACATCGACACAGCAATCCAAAAACTAATTTCGTATTCTCTTGTGAATCGAAGGTTTGTCGACAACAAAATCATCGTCACTGTCCATTCGCTTGTCCAAAAATCTATGCTATTTTTCCAACCTAAAGATAATAAAAAATATTTTGGTAAATGTTTACAATTTTTCAAAGACCAGTTGGCAGTGGAAGACGAAATTTTAATGAATATGGATTTTGGTTTGTTTTGGTATAAACATCTAATTCATTTAATTTCTATAAGCATAAACGAAATAGAAATTCACGATCTCTTGGTTAACAAATTTCATCAAATTCGTTGCACCATGCAATACAAAGGAAGAATTAACGATTTGATTCAATTTTTTAACTCGCTACTAGACATTTTCATTTCAAAATTTGGCCAGTCACATAAAAAAACTATCGAAGTAATGTTTTATCTTGCTTTTTGTTATCGAGAAAATCGTCAAGATGCTCAAGCGATTGATCTTTTCAAAATAGTTTTAAATGTGCAGATGAAAATTTATGGCAACAAAAATGGAGAAACATTAAGAACGATGAACAGTTTAGCAGAGTGTTTTCGTGATGAAGGAAGACTAGGAGAAGCGATCAAATTAAACGAAGAAATACTTGCTAAGTACATCAACCTTCACGGGAGAGGACATCCAAATACATTAAGAACGATGAACAATTTAGCAGAGTGTTTTCGTGATGAAGGAAGATTAGGAGAAGCGATCAAATTAAACGAAGAAATACTTGCTGAGTACATCAACCTTCACGGGAGAGGACATCCAAATACATTAAGAACGATGAACAATTTAGCAGAGTGTTTTCATGATGAAGGAAGATTAGGAGAAGCGA
>JAUBWS010074876.1:2505-13346 GCA_032270445.1 Darlingtonia californica
CTCTCTCTCTCTCTCTCTCTCTCTCTCTCTCTTCTTTCTTACTCGATATTCATACCAAGACGAAAGAGAGAGAGGGAACGAGAAAACAAGAAGCCCTATTCGGCGTGAACTAGTACTGTAGCGGTTCGGGCAGTATACGAAATGAAGAGGAACGTCGGTGAAAAAGTCAGGCAGGATTTCATGGTTTAAGAAATGAAAGTGAAATGGAATTTAAAATTGATAAAGTAACCACATCTAACAAATACCTTGATGTTAAAACAAGATTACCAGTAGCTAAAATACAGTATATGATGATTTTCATTAAATGTATACAGTGTATCCGGAAAAAACCGAAACGCTCTTGGTTAACAATATACATTATTTTTCTGTTGATTGATAAAATCAAGTTTTTTTGTTTTCCTGAGGAAGTTGCTGTTCATTTCTCTTGACTCATGACTTGATTTTATCCCTATTTCGTGTCATTAATTAAGTTTACGTTCCATTTTTTCCGGATTCTCTGTACAAGAAGAAAAACTTTACTTATTTATTCTTTTATTATGTTGGATATTTTTACAGTAAAAGATTCAGACCAACAATTCAGACCAACAATTCAGATCAACTATATCTCTAACAAATTTCTTTGACATTTCTCTTATCCTTGTATAATAAGTAAACTTACAATCGTATTGTTGTAATAAATCCATTGTCCACTTTGGCTCATTTTAGCATAGTACGATGAACATGCAGCACTTTTGCGGAATTTGTTCTCAAAGATTTGATGAGAGGATAAAGTTTTCCTTGCTTTTATTCCAATTACAGTTTCATTTTTATTGATCACCGATAAAGTGCAATCTAAAAGAATTCGATTAAAAACGCTTTTGTTCAAATTGTTTTATGGTTCATTGAAAATTAACCTTCAGATGTTTTATTTCCAACTGACACGTTAAAACTCTAAAGGTTACATAGAAAAAATAACATCTGAGGAAAAAGGCCGTTCATAATTTATCCCAAAAATTTTGGCACGTGCCGAAGAGCCAAAACCACGATTTTTGCTAATACGGCTCCTCACGAACTTCAAACAAAAACAAACGGCAACCATTATAGTAGATCCAGTCTTTTTAATGACGGTCTCACAAGAATTTTTTTTTCTTCGTCTGTGTCTTTTTTAGAACGTAAGCGTTCCAGGCAGAAAATAACCAATCTGAATATCAGGTTATTGAAAATAGGGATTTTCAATGGATCAGTGAATTGGAAAACAAAATTGTTGATGTCATCTAAATTATGTTCACGAAGGGACAATTTTCTAATTTTCTTAAAACTATGCATGGGTGAAAAAATAGCTTGTGGGTAGGAATGTACAGGATGTCCCAGTGCAAATGCCACATTGTCATGAAACTGACATAGTATGAATATATCTTATATATCTTTGTATTACATATCACTATTCTAATTTCTTAAGGCAGTTAACGCGAAATTGACAATCCAAATGTTATGAATGTTTAAAACAGGATAAGAAAGTATTGTTTTATGTTGGATCATATATTTGATCAGACCTTTTAGAAATATGACAATAAGAAGTGTTTGTATCACTTAGACTACGCTGTTGAAAAAGCTATAATATTTCAAAGACTTTTTTAACATTGAACACTGGAAATTGCTGAATAATAGAATTGGTATGAAATGATAGATAATGTTACGCTCTTTTAAAAAAGACGTAATTTTGATGGCTGAATTTCATTTGTTCTGGAATTAAAAGCAATCTACGTGACAAGGGTATTTTCATTAGTTCTAGTTCTGGACGCGAATTCGCGTCCCATGGCGTCTGAGGATTAATGTTTGTAAAGTTGAGCAATAATAGCTAACTAAGATAGTCATCATTGATAAACTACGCTTTAAAAACTATATGTCAGTTCAATGGTGATGTAATATTTTTTCTTGGACACACAATTGAAATAACAGGTGCTATGAGATAAATGCTTACCACTATCTATTTCATTTGATTTATAACAACCAGGTTGATTGTTAACAACATAAAAAGTTTTCCCTTTGGTGCAAAAACAAAATCCTTGTCTTCTTATTGCATGTTTGATTATTCCACATTGCTTTAACGTTAAGTTGCCAATAATTTCACGGTTCAGATTTGTTTTGATGTGAAAAATTCTGACTTGTGTTTCTACACAACAAAATAAGGAGTGTATAACAAATAGAAAGATAAAGGCTGAACCACAATCCATCATAATCATAATCTTTTTATTGAATATAGAACATACTAGTCATTATATGTATCAATATTAAGAATCGGTTTATAGTTACTTTCCTTCCTCAGCATTGAAAAAACGGGGGTGTTCTCATAGTTTTTTGTTCAAACATTGAACCCCTTTATGGAAAATTAAACATTACTCACGTTAATAAATCCTTTTCTTTTATATTTACTTCCTGGCAACGACAACATATGATTACGTCTGGTTTGTTATCAATAATTATTTGTTTAATTAACTCAAGTAATATCAAATTACTTTCTACAATTGCTCAAAAACGTTAAATTCTTGCCATGACTCACTCACATGCACATCCAAATGCTAGTACTACTAGGATTTTATAGATTTTGTTTGTAAAGATTTTATATAAATAAAATTCTTTTAGATTGTGGGTTTAAAACAAGGTCATTGGCTGATAATTTTTGATTTCAATCGGTCATAGTTTTTAGTTTCTTCCACTTGAAACTCTCCCTTTTACTCTTATACTTATATTTTTGGCTTTCTTTTTCAAGAAATCTTTCCCTTATTTCCACGTTGATTTACTTTTTTACTGTTTTATGCACCATTTTTTGTGTTATTTTGTGTGTCATATTGTTATTTGTTTTCGACGATTTACTTTCTTCCATTTGAAGCTACTATGAGTTTGATTGAGCTTTTTTTCATATCATGATATCATACAGAATCTTGTAATTTTGATTTCAACAAAATCAGTCTCACCTTACCGCTTGAAGGGTATTTAGCGCATCTTTGTGCCTGTTCACTTAATTCATCTACATATTCTCAATGTAGTTAAAGCAGGGTCCAAAGGCTTGAATCGTTACAGTTCATCAGATTACTATGGTTCTTATTTTTGTCATTTGTCAGACTGATTTTTCAAATGTTTTCTTGCGGACAAAAATACATGAATGATTTCTTTCCAAATTGTTCAAAATATTGAATTTTGCCTTTAATTATTTTGGACTTGGACTTATGTAATGGAGGATGTAATTAGTCTGATTCGCCGACCCTTACAAAAGTTACGCAGAGTGATGTGAAGCAGCCTAGGATGTAATAGTAAAAGCTATCATTTTATTATTTATGAATATTCTAAGTTAGGTTTGTGTTGTTTACGTCTCATGTTGAAATTTTTACAAATGTGAAAGACTTATGCAAATCAATTATGAAGGATTTTAAAGGGGGAATTTCAAAGCACTTACAGAATTACCTTAAGGTAGTAGACCCCCATTAAAAGTAAACCTTGAAAAAGGCCCAGCACTTAACTTTTTAGGTATTTCTGACTTAAGTCCTGTGAGTCTCCTCAAAAAGATTAAAATTTCTGCTTCATGAATAATTAACGAGCTTCAGCTTGTCAATTTATCCCAAAAAACGAGCTTGACGCAAACAAAAATTTAGGCCCTGGAAGACTTTTCAAAGTTTTATTTGTTTCTTCTTTTTAAAAGAGCCCATTTTTAGAGAATATACATCCAAAAATTGGTTCTTAGCACTCTTTTTTTATTTCTGCATTAGCAAACTTTTTGGAATCACAAATATAGCCAGCTCATCCCAAAACTCTTGTAGAGATTTGGTCATTCCTTGGTTCATATTCTTTAAAACTCACTTCTTATTCAAGTGTTACTTCTGTTTGAACTAACCAAGGTATGATTTCGAGAAAATCGAGTTTGAATAGTGAACAGTTGTTATTTTTACAACATTTCACCGTTAACGCAACTTGAACTAAAATATGTCTAAAACTAAGTTTGAAAAGTTTGAAATCGAAACTTATAGCCATCACACTACAGCTTCTACGCTTCCAAAGCTTGCCAAGGCTTGTCATTCCAGTCAAAAATACGGAACAAAATTTAATCAACCGTTAATTCTGACCAAGAATCTTTCTGTTTTTATGCCATTTCAAAACCTACTTAAAATTTGCTACCAACTGGTATACACATATGTCACTTTTGGAGAAGTTTTAGCCATTATACAGTCGTTGAAACTTGTTTCAAGGTGCAATTTTTGTTATTATAATAACAACCTAAATGTTAAATGTTAAATTGTTAACGAAGATAAATTCACGATAAATTCAATACTTTGCGAAGTAGGTAAATATAATCGTTTGCTCTCGTCCATTTTCGGCAAAGTTTGATTATCTTACATACTCCCCATACAAAAACATACAGTTTTATTTATAAAGTAAGAATTATATGGTTCGAATTTGGAAAATGCTAAGAAATAACATTGTATTACTTAGATAAGAGTATGCCTAACGGGACACGATAGATTCATCCTCGTCCCCAGGATCTTTTTCTCGCTTTTTGATATACTGATGTGGTCAAGTTCAATGATAAGGATATGTAGTAAAAATGCACAATGTCCTGCGCCTCAAATAACCTCTCACTCAAAGGTCAAAGGTCACCTCCTCGTAATGTCCACTGGTTAACAAAAAGTAGGGCTCTTGCCACAAAGCGAATGTTTGGCGCCCTGTATAAAAACCAACCAATCCCTTGTTCTGGTCATGAAGAGTGATGGTAAAATGGATGCATCTTCTGATGACAAGTGACTATGATCGTATGAGGCCGTGACTCAGTAAACCACTGGATGCATAAATTTCAATATGGTGTCATAAAGTTTACGTGAACCATACCGCATTGTCCGTCGCGCGGGTGACGGCATGTTACCGTCCACCAAAAAAAATGGTTACAAAAAATCATTATTGAAAAATACCCTAACGAGAAGAAAAAGATCCTCTCGACAGACAAAAGAAAATCCTCTCGACAGACAAATATACAAGAATTATTCGCATTGGACAAATCAATATCAAGAGGATATTGAACTTTCAACTGTCATAAAGGCTACAAATAAATTAAACATGCAATACAAGAACCTAGGCGTACATCTTGTGGAATGATTATTTTCGAAAATACGAATCAATTAACGGTTGGCAACTTGTATGGAGTGGACACAAACAGAAAGACGAATACGGAGTTGCATTTTTCCTAGCCCCTCACATTAAGATTGAATATCATTCAAAACATCTCACTGCCAGGATACAGTCGTTGAATGTTGTCGTTAAACAAAGGAATAAGACTTACTCTGATCAAGAATGTGAAAGCTCTGATCAATGCATACGCACCTATAAACCCAGCAAATTCTGAAAAAGTAAAATGTTTATTCCACAAATCCTTAGATAAAACAGAAAAACAAATAGACAGAAACCCAACATATAAACTTATCACCGTTGTTTTCAATGCTACAATATCATCACACAGTAAAAAATCTACAGTATGGAATAAAGTGCTGGGGAATAACAATTCTGACCGATGACCGATGGTGCTTACAAAATAACATAAGAAAACTTAACTCGATATCTCGAACCAGACGAACACACAGAGAAACTTAGAGACATCCAGGCAACGGAGATTGGAAAAGAATCGACTATATCTGCAAAACATCATGGTTGGAAAAGTTTTACAATCATGCCGAGCATATACCAAACCATCCGTACCCTATGACACGGATCACAGATTGCTATTCCGTAGACTACCGAACACTAAAAGACGACCCGGCTGTTAGACAAAGACTGTGAATAGAGGTCGAAAGCACTCTTTCATCTATCGTGGAGAATGATATAGACATATTGAATGAGCAAATAGCTGATGCAGTGAGGAAAAGTGTTACTGCTGTTTGTCCATCTACATCAAGGAAAAAGGAACCATGGGGAATCGGAAGGTGAAGCTTTAAAAGAAATGACTAAAGATCTCCATAAATGCTCTGGCCACTCAGAAGCTAGAACTTTGCATGTAGAAACAGATCAAAAAACGAAGAGTCAGGCTTAAAAATGGATACTTCAAAGAGCTTGCAGATAATATGACCACATTTTCAGAGGCAAGAGACGCAGAAAAAGAATAAAATATACTGAGCTTTTAAAACTAGCTCTAAGAACTCAATATCAAACGAAAAGTTAAATAATCATTTTCAACAACACTTTTTGTAACAACACAAATCGTACCAGTTCCATCTGAAATTGAGATTTTAGAAAAATATTTAACCCCTCTTTCTCTTTCGTATTTGACCCTGCCGGTTTTTCGTAAATATTGTTTTTTTCTGTAAAAGCTATGAACTTGAAACCTTGTTAATGTTATTAAAATTTATTTTTACAAGGAAATTTAACTGCAAAAAAAGTGCAAAATTTTGCTACGAGGAGTTGCTATCGTTACCATTTTGAGTTGAGGTGAAAAAAGTGCTTATGAAAAAAGCAAAGTTTAATTGTCAATAAGTATCTAACTAATAATGGTAACACCTTCAAACTTTGAATAAAAACAAAACTTAAACAAGACCAAATTGGCTTAAGTAAAGTCGTCATACAAATGGTAAAAAATGAATTTTTGACAGTTTCGAGGGCAATTTTAGGCAAAAGTATAAATTTTAAATATAAATCTGGCTAAAAATCAGAAAAAATGTAAAGTCTCATCGTATAAAAAATCAGAAAAAAATGTGAAATCTCATCGTATAATCTTTCAGAATTTGAAATTAGCATTCAAAAATATTTTTTCGTTTAAAAGTTATCGATTATTTTCTCATAAATTTAGTGAAATTTTCAAAAACTTCTTATAAAAAATACAAATTTAAATGCTCATAACTTCTGAACTACTAATGCTATTGACTTCAAATTTAGACGGTAGTTAGATGACACAAAATTAATTAAATGATTCCATCAAAATGGTAGCAAAGACAATGACGTCATATTTGATGACGTCATCGTTTTTAAATATTTTTGATCATTTTAGGGCAATGTTTCGCCGAACATATTTAATTTTGTAAAAAAACCTAAGTGTATGTTAAATTTCAATCCTTTATCTTGTAGAAAATCAGAATAGAATTAAAATAGTTTTATTAGATCTCTTGCCACATTATTTCGAAGAAAGAACCCTAAAATCCTTAAATTTTAGCATTATTTAACATATATGATGATGTCACAGCAGAATGGCAGTCATTTTTAAAATTCTTTAATAAAATTGTAGATTTTATAGCAAGCTATCTTCTTACCAAGTTTCAATGCTCTAGCTTATTTAGATTTGGATCAGTTCAGCCCGGTTTAAATAGGGTTAGATAACGAGATTATTGCAATTAATGAAAACCAACCAACAGAAGAAGAAATCAAGAAAGTTATTAAAAACTTCAAGAAAAATAAAAGCACTGGAACGGATAAAATCATAACAGAAGCCTTAAAACATAACGATAGCAGCTACCTAATTATGGGCTATCTTGGCATTGGTGACCCTTATCTAAATCTGCATTAAGGTACCAGCTAATTGGCTACATTGTAGCATTACTTATCTCCACAAAAAGCTCGAATTTTCAATGATGAAAATCTTGCAAAACAAGAGAGTCTTTTCTCTATTGGATCGGAAAAGATTGAAAACTTACAATCCTTCACCTATCTGGGACAAGTTATTTCAAATGACGTAAACACTTGTTTTACACAACACAGAATTGAAAGGGTAGAAGGAAAACTCAATGAGGTGAGAAAAATACTGTACGACATTCGTATCAACATCCCGAAAAGACTCAAAATATTGGTAGCATGTGTAAGATCAAGGCTTATGCATGGAACAGCTGCTTAGTTCCCGAACGAACAAGAATTAAAAAACTCAAGGGATGCTGGAATTAACTATTTCGAGATATGGTGAAAGGTGGCTGGAAAAGACGAAACGCTGATGAAACAGAAGAAGCCGAATATGCTTTTATATATTCCAATGAAAGAATTTCAAACATCCTTAAAACTGTACCGCTGCGAAACTTCATATACAGCCAATACCTGAGATATATAGGACACGTATGCAGAGGTGAGAATAATAACCTCACAAAAATAAGGCTCTTTGCCAAACCAATGAAGAGCTGCTATTGCGATTCTTGGATCAAATTTCAAATTTAATTGAAATATCCATTAGCCAGGCCAAGAAGATGGCACAGTCGAAAAATGAGTTTGCCGGACTGATTCTTAATCGTCTTGGCCCGACTCCAAGATGACAGATAATTGCTGGAGGAATTCACAGGTACAGATAGGATATGTCGTACTCTGGTCTTTAATCAAATAACTACCCAAGTATTCGTATTAACTATCCTTATTCCCTGTCAGAAGTTCGTAATAATTGCTAAGCTATATTCACATCTGCTTCCATCACTGGCGCTTCTCAACTCCCTGTTTCTACGGTAAAAAGTCCTTAACTAGGAATTTTTCCGTATACGCGTCATTGTCGGGTTTAAGCTGTGTTGATGATACACTTTTTCATTTGGAACAAACCTCGTCTTGATCAAATCCATGTATGATGCAGTTAAAACATGAACGAAAAGTCAGATGTGTACATTATTTAAAAAAATAACACCCATTTTGAATGTGATACGGGAGGGGCACGTAGAACGGACGTGACGCATGAAGTACCGTAGCTGATTCGGTCATCATGACAGGTCAACGCGCTTCCTGTGTGCGGATGCGCGGTAATAATACTCGGCCGGGAGTCCTCATCTTCGGCCGAGACTCTTGAAGCTCGCCCGAGCTTGATTTTCCTAAAGAAAAATTGATATCATCTGACCGAATGCTAAGATAAATCTGGTCTTGTTTTTATCATTTTACGGCAGGTGCGGAGTAAGGCTGGGTTAAATTTGCACTCGGCCGGGTGTTACCATACTCGACCGGGCTCGATTATCCACGGCCGATTGTCTGAGTAGATATTCAAAAATAACAAATCGTACGTGTCATCAAAGCAATCAAAGAAAGACGCCTCTTTTGTTTGCCGTTGAGTTATTGTTTACCATGATGCTCGTTTAAAATACGACATATATCTTTGTAATGAAGTTTAGTTGCATTAACCTAATACTCGACTTAATAGATTAAAGACGAATTTGTAGTAAATGGGTAGTAACATATTCATGTTTGTTTTTGTCTGTACGTGTTTTCCTGACTGTCTTGACAGTTGTACTCTTGGTTCTCGGCCGGGTGTCATCATGCTCGGCCGGATAATTGCTTCCGCGCATGACTCAAGTATAGATTTTACTGACCAGAATATTGATACCCTTGGGCGAGCATCAGACTATGACGTCAGAAATCTGATGCTGGTGTTCTAACTCAGCCGAGCATCAGGAGGCTCGGCCGAAGGTAAGGACACCCGGCCGAGGAATCATGCACGCACCTCCGTACACCGGTACGGTATCCTTTAGCAGTATCCTTTAGCATGTTTTACTTTCGGAAATTCCTTTTTCTAAGCTAAAATTATTGGTTACCTCTTCCCTTTTGTCACAGTATTAAAACTTCCTAATTTTCAAACTCTGAATGCAAATTAATTGATAGTATCTAAACTTTTGTCTTTCCTTATTAATTTTTTATTATTATTTTTGTTTTTTTTGTTTATGTAACTAGGTGGCCCTCGCCTCTGTTTAGTTTTACTATTGCGAGGGTCTCCTAGCCATAGTGATTTTTTACTGTATTTTAGCTATTTTGGAATAGAGTTTAGCCTCCTCTGACATCCAAAGGGTACCGGATAAAGGGCTTTGTTTTTTTTGAGAACATAGATGCAAAGTTTGTCAATGCGACGAAGAGCATCATCTATTGGGGGTCTTCACGTCGGTCACCCTGTTGATTCATCGCGTTACCCCCTAAGATGTAGAGCATCACCTTTCGAGGAGTCTTCACGTCGATGACTGTATTGATTCATCAGTCTACCTCCATGATGGAGAACATCATCATTATTCGAGGAGACTTCACATTGTCCACCTCGAAATACTAATTAGAAGAATTTCTTGGGTAATTGACAATATGGTTTAAACTGAAATGGAATTGAAATACTTTTCCGGATAACCTCTTGGTATTAAAAATACAAACACTTTTTAATTTTCACTTTTAAAAATTTTGTTCTCAAACTGTTATCTGGAATTCATTGAAAAGTTGCATACCGAAATACTACTTAGAAGATTTTCTCGGATAATTGACAATATAGTTTGAAAATAAAAATAAATGAAAATAAGATATTTTTCCACATAACCCCTTAGTATAAAAAATACAACCACATCTTAATATTCATTTTCTATTTTGAAATTTCATTTTTTGATCTTCAAAGTTTGAGTATTGGAAAAATAATGGACATTTTAACTGTTTCAAAATAAACAGCTAGCTGAAGCGTTTAATGAATTTTGAACATAGTAATTAATAGTGATTTATCTCCTGTAACAACAGAATAAATCATGAAAGTTGGAAAAAGTTTCAATATTATATGAATTTTTTGTAATTATTTTTAGACACCTTTAAGTTTTGCAGGCAAGGAAAAAGCTTTGGTTTTACTAAATACGGTTTGTCGATAAGGGGACAATTAAAATCACTTTATTCTTTACGCATACGTATGGAAGTATAGTTTCTTCTACAAACTTATTCAAAGTGTTTCACGACTTCTAATTTTGTTAAGATGTTATTGATTTTTTACAATCTTCCCTTTGTAGGAGAAGCATCAACAAAAGAAAAAATTTGAGCAAATGACCGTTGATATCTTGAAAACCATCGGAAAAATGAAATGTCATTCAGTATCAATAGAAGCAACATTATTAAAATCATTTAAGTGCGGTCCTGATATTTTTGCA
>JAUBWS010074887.1:0-13346 GCA_032270445.1 Darlingtonia californica
TTTCTTATGGTTCTTACACCTTCCTTATAATGTAAACAGATTAAAAGATATGTTCAATCAAAAAAGAGCAAAATTTCGAATTTTTTGAAAAAATGTGTTGAAACGTGAGTTCATGATTAGACGTTACACCGTTGAAACAGCTGAGATCCGTTTTGTTCCTATAATATTCTCAATGCCTCAGAGATCGTTGGAAAAAGATAACAACTGTCGCATTCAGGAGTTCTGTTACAGTGTTCTCCATAATGATCCCTTGGAGTATTTTCATTTGACCCCCATAGCATTAGCATAGTCATTCCAACATTATCCATGACAAACTTTCTCCCCATCATGAACATGCCAATCACTGACTGCTCTCTAACCAGTTATTTTGTAAAAAGATGAAGGCCATTATATAAACTTCAGCTTGTAGCATTCCTTGGGACCCGTCATTGTTGAAAAATTGGTAACATTTCAAACAATCTAGCTAGGGTAATAAAAAGAACCCTTTATATAATATCGCTCTACAGATTAGATAACATCTGTCGCATTCAGTAGATACAGTGTCGATGAACTCATCAAATCAGAATTTATGTACTAGTAAAAAGTCAATATTTAGGCCATACGCCATGAAGCAAAGCTCAATATAAAACCATATTTATTTTGCTTGTTGAACATTTCATTCAGCGTGTGATTCTCCACTTTCACTTTCACTCGGCGGTTCATGGCCTACTTATTTCAGCAAAAGGGATATTTTTTATGGCAAAGCCACTAAACATTACCGTGGTGACCACAGGGCGCTATTTTGTAAGGCGAAGTAGAAAAGCGCCCTGTGGTAGCCAACGGTACTAAACGTCAACTACAAAATTCGTACAAAAATATCTACCATGCTGTCACCAGGTCGGCAAAACTCTCGAAAAAACTCGACCAAAGCTTACCTATCACATACTTTGAAAAAAATTCGCCCGATGACACCCCCGCGCGCACGGAGTATTGTAAAGAAGAGTTAACTAACCTGATATTCAGATGTTTTGTTTCCAACCGAGACACGCTATCACTCTAAAAGTCGCGGGAAAAAACGATTATTCGCTATTGGCCTTTAGAGCGGAGCGTGCCGATGAAGCGGAATACCCACCTGAATATCAGGCCTTAACCTGCAGGTTAAGAAGTGTTGATTCTTCGACGGTGGATAACCAAGGGAGCGCAAACAAAAAAAAAACTGAAATAAAAGTTAGAAGCAAAGAAAAGAACATTTTTCTAAAAGTAAGGAAAAAAACTGATTTTACATAAAACAAAAACTACATACATACTTTATTGAACCATGTTGAGGGAGGCTCCCGCCTACCCCCCTGGATCCGACCCTCAAATTTATGATGTTTTGGGATTTTAATACCCAGGTCATATCTAATCTCATAGAATTGCCGAAATTTTAGATCTTTGAGAGGTAAAGTCTTTTAGGATACCATACTAGGTTACGTCTCGAAGACATGGCTTTGAGAGAAAGACAAATGCACAGACCACATGTATTATCATGACAGAGATAATATTACATATGATATTCGATTATATACAGGATTTTCTATCTCCATGATTTATCAGAAGCGATTACTTTAGCAATGTTAAGTAGGTCCAACCTCGGCCCTGCCTAGGGCTAAATTTTTTCGTGCTATTGATATATTTTCGCTTGACGCTCTGAAAAAATAAGCCCTGGTGCGGGCTGTTTCGGCAACTATGATCAGCCAACCTCTTCCTCTCCCTCGACTTTCTGGGTCCAAAGGACCCCACGGCGCCGCTTGCTTAAATTCCGCCGCACGGCCGTGGAGAGGAAGAGCGCCCTGGAGTCGAGGTTGAAGTAGGTCTCCTGCATTTTTCACCACTCAAGTTGAAATATTATAGATTTGGATATAAAATACGTCTCTGTGACAGATTAGTCTATATTAACATACAGAACTTCAACCCTTAGAGCTCAGAATACGTACATATACGTTCAGATTTGACACAGATGCATCCAACGAGCCCGAAATACAAAAAATCTGCTCTTTTTTTTCCAGGAAATCTAAAAAAAATCTAACAGGCACCAAATCGTCTCAGAACAGGTCGTATTCTCCAGGAGACTAGAATTTTAGATCAAATACATAAAAATTTAGGAGCCCAAAACTCAAAATATGTTCTTTTTTTCCAAGAAAGCCAAAAAATATATCAAATGCTCTCAGAACACATTCATATTTTCCAGGAAGCTGAAATTATTGGCCGATCACATCGAATTTTCCAGCAAAATAGTTTTCCGAAATAATCTTCGAATACATGTAAATTTCTAGGAAAAACATGCCTTCTGGAAAGATGGGCATTTGACCAAAATACCTATATGCCTTTGAAGGCCTATAACTCCTTAATGATTCAAAATTGCCGATCAATCTATACATTTTCTGAAAGCCCATAAAACAAACTTTCTTTTCATACCAAATTTAACTAGTTTCTCACTTTCCAGTATCCAGAAATTTAACTTCAACTATTGAGAAATGTTTAAAAAATCTCTCGAAATTTTGACCATTTTCAAAAAGTTGAGTGTGTTCTCAGGGTTAATATCAAAGAAATTGAGAGTCTATATTGCAGTTATCAAACCTACAGAAATGGTTCTAAGATGTAGTGAAAAAGGGATGTTTTACATTCCATTTTTTAAAAAAATTGGGTTTTGAAAACGTTTTCTTCTCGCAAAAAATACCCCCATAAAAATAGAAAAACAAAATTCGAATCCTGCGAATATTACAAAATTCAAAATGGTCTCATCGTCATCATATATTTATTTTTCTTAATGTTAAACTCATATCATAAATTTATTAGAACTCTTTGATCACATAAATATCATATATTCAAACACACTTAGCGTCAACACAAAATCGAAGCGTTTGACGCAACAACAGTATCAAAAATAAACATAAATATTATAGAAAGCGATATTGCTAAGCAATATTTAGAAGAGGTATTCAATACCAATATAATAAAAACTATTATAAGATTGATTTATTTATTTACAATTTATTTAAAATAACTTTTGGATACCTAAAGGAAGCTTATCATTTGTCAGTAAATTTTTAGAAAATTAATCTGGGTAGTCAAATATACGGTATACTAAAACCTGCAGATAAGTTGAATTAAAATTAATTCAATTACCTAAAATCATCGTTAAACTGAACTAAACAAACACAAATTCAAAAAATCTAAACGGTCTCAAAAATCAATAAAATCAACACTTAAAAACTTTCAATTTTTTAAAAATGAAATCAAATTAATTTTCGTTTACTATGACATCCTCAAATGCTTGTGCGATGTGATCAACATTAGCATCAGTAATTGCACACATATTGATACGACCATTAGGTAACATGTAAATATGGTGCTTTTCTTTCATGATGGATACTTGCTTTGCATTCAACCCAGAAAAGGTAAACATACCATTTTGCGACAAAACATGCGACCAATCTCCTGGTACTTCTTTCTCCTTCAATTTACTGTTGAAGAGTTGACGAGCTCTCGTGATTCTCGCGGACATATTCTTCAACTCATCTCTCCTACATAAAAAAATATAATTATTTGAAATTTCATAGACTTCTAAAACTGATTTCAACTTAAGTCTTCGTTAATTGAGACGAATTTCGCAGTCAAACATTATCTTGTTTAGTAACTGTAAATGAACTTACACTGGCCTATACGAAGCGGGTTGATTGAGGAAATAAACAAAAATGGAAAGTCATCTGTAACATCTTTGTCTCTCCCATGTTCAATTGTGAAAATCCAGCTTTAAGGATTTAGTACCTTCCAAATAAAAACGGCGATAAGTGATAAGCCCATCAGATGTAGTGCATTAAAGTTTTTGATTTGGATAATTTAGTGATTTGATTATTTCACCAAGCGAAAGAAGAATGAGCATTAATAACATACCATTCAGCTTCCAAAGCTTTATTATTCAAGATGTTGGACACAATTCTGGCTCCATGGTTTGGTGGGGTTAAAAACATAGGTATTATAAAGCTTTTCAGTTGACTTTTCACGTGCATTGCCAATTGACTATTCTGACAAATCACATCCAGGTTGCCGACTACTATCATTGTATAAACCGAAGATTTTGGAGAATGATTGACAAAAGAATAGCTCTAAGCCTCTTTCTACAAAGTGTCGAAGACTCCAGGCGTCTAAATCTGGATCCCCAGAAACAAAGCCCTGGTACGCTAGATCAAAAACACATACCAGGTGTTTCTTTTCAACAACATCACAGATCATCTTCCATTCTTCTTTGAACGGGTCAACACCACACGGGTTATGTGCACAGCCATGTAGAATTACAATTGACTGTTCAGGTGCAGCTTCGAGATCTCTGATTAGTCCACAAATATCCATTCCCCTTGTTTCTGGATTAGAATAGGTGTACTCTTGCTCAAGAACTGCACTGCCAATCGAATAGCCCCAGTCCCAGAAAGTGACTGGACATAGGCTACTCGGTTCTCAACGAATGCTTTACAATCAGGTCCTATGGAATAATTAACCAAAACAATATATACCTGCTTTCACTTGATCCACGCTCTCACTTGGTTCCAGTATTGCTCCACACCAGCATAGATTGTGGAGAGCCACAAGTTTTTCCGTGGGGAGCCGATGGGCTGTAAATGGAACAATATGGTTAGATGATTTACCGCCACTTAACTGAGGTCTAAGAAGGCCGAAACGAGTCATGAGCTCTGTAGTGATCGAGCCACGTTTTATTTTTTCATATGATATATTAGACAATATGCACCAATGGTAAAAGAGGCGTGCAGTTTATTCAACAAAACTAGAATAGTAAACACGGTGGTATATTAAACGTCATTGTGAAAAACACATACCATTTCAAATTAACTGCACTTTTAAGAGTAGTGTGCAAAATAACCGAAGTAAAAACAGTACATTTTCTGTACTACATTCGCTTTTGTATTCCAATTCTGTAGGATCTTAAGAGCTTAAATGTGTTTTGTGGGGGTCTTCGGAAAACCGAGACTCAGGACCGGAGACCCTGACCCAAGACCCGTGACCCAAGACTCTGATGACCAGAATAGTTCCAAAAATTAAAAGTGCTCATTTCTGGCTGAAATTTTGCACATAGACTAAATCACTTATGCTGACTTCAATAATAATGATTTATCAATTGCCTATACTGAAATTTAATACCTTTTAGACCTAATTTGGTTCTAAAAATTAAAAGTGATCATTTTGGCTGGAATTGAAATAAATTTCCAACAATTAAATCATTATCATTAAAGTCAGCATATGTGATTTCGTCTATGTGCAAATTTCAGCCAGAAATGAGCACTCTTGATTTTTGGTACCACAATTTCCCTAAAAGGTGTCAAATTTAAATTTTAGGCAATTAAACCATCATTATTGAAATAAGATTTTTTGATTTTTGGGACTATTCTGGTCTTGAAATTTTGATACATCAGGGTGTCGGGTCTTGGGTCACTGGTCTCAGTCCCGGATCTCAGGTCTCGGTTTTCCAAAAACCCATTTTGTGGCATGTGTCTGCAATTTCACTAGCCTAACAAACCCAGGTGATGGTATCCAGTCAAAAATGCTAGTCTGACAAGACTGAAAAAAATTATTAAAGTATTAATGAGGGCTGAACACAAAGATATCTAATCAACCTTGACTTGTATTTAAAAAGAGTAGCGCTTTTTGTTTAAATTAACGACATATAAGAGTATTGATAATTACCTAAAGCAAGTCTAGAAGCGGCAGAACAAAGCGATTCCATCCCTTGAATCGGTAAATATTCGTGGTCCAACGTTTCGTCGTTTGCCATTGCTTTTTCTACACTGCGAACAACCGGTAGCACATAACTCTTCCCCTCTTCTGTCTTATATGCACCACGAAGGAGACTGATTTTGTTTGGGTCACTATCTGCGTTGTACTCTGCAACCAAACCATAAAGCAACTCAGTTGGAGCAAGGTCTACCGATCGAAAGAAAGTCATTTTGTTCTACCAAGCTGAAAAAAGAAGATAAAAATTATATAAGTGTTAAACTGATAGAATAGAACATACTCTGATCAGTGGTTAAAATAAAGAAAGCAAAATAGACTTAACCTTTGAGTGAGGGTTGCTTTAGTTACTTGGTGACGTCACCAAAAAACAGGACAATAAAAATACATACATATCTTCAAATCACTATATCTCCTAATATGAAAAAACTTTTCCAAAGCAGCGCGTAAAAACGCCTATATTTCGATATTGGCACCCCATTGAAAAAAGACGTCATAAACAAAAATTGATCATACTAGCAGTGTTCTTTTAGCGGCACAAGACAATTGAAAAAGAGTTATGTCTACAACGGTTAAGGCTGCTACACCCGTTGAATGTAGCCCTAAAGCAATGGCACCATCAACAATGTATGCAGATTTCCATGATGAAGGAATAACTTCAAAGGAATTTCTATTGGTCATTATATCAATGTTTATGTTAAAAGAACGAATTAACAGAAACAGACTTTCCTTTACTTACAAGATCGATATCTTGACTGCATCAGAAACTTACTTCAGCCAATATCATAGCTGAATAAGTAGATATACAACGGATGTGACATCATCCACAATGAAAAAGGAAATAAATGGGAAGGCACAGTAGTATGCTACTCAGAGCACCTGGAATCATCATGGCTTGAACTCTTGATTAGAAATCAATAAGTTTTTATTGGTTGTATTTTTAAGTAACCCAGTGACACTAAATTCATAACTAACTTTGAATACCTTCTTAATACTCTATTATTTCGAAGGAAGAAATGATCTTACTAGGAAATTTTAATTTTGATATAGCAGCCAACCACTCCAGCCAGTCTAAAACTTCCTCAAAACATTTAAAGCACGTGATATTATTAGTAAAGAAACTCAAATGTGACGATGAAGCAGCATTGTTGAACTCTCTCAAGTTATTTCCATGGCATGTTATAGATGTTTTCGACGATGTTGATACTTCACTTTATTTTTTGGGATAAAACCTACCACCCTCAAAGTTAGAGTGCAAAGTAAACCATGGATTAACAGGGAAATAAGAAAACAATTAAACTGACGTTAAACAAAGCCCTTAAAAAGTCCCGAAAAAAAACAAGAGGTTCACCAGAATGGACAGCATACAAAGAACAAAGAAATAGTTGTACAAAGCTAATCCGACAAGTTGAAACGAACTATTGGAGAGATAAATTTTCTCAGACTAACGATGTAAAATCTTTCTGGAAGGCAGTCACAGACTACCATGGAAAGAAACATTCATAATAAGAAATCAGGACTTTGAAAACCAGTTCTCAAAAAAACAATAACCGATAACACTGATGAATCCAACAAGTTCTTGTCTACAGTGATAAGTGAGATGCAAGATCCTATCTCTATCGATAACACTGATAAGCATATTCATTGAGTCAATTGAATTTATATGATGAGACCCGAAAGCAAAAACAAAGGAGCAGGAATCGATAAAATCTCCGGAAGTGGAATGTAGCTATAATGTCATCAAAAATTTATTAGAACAAGGTTGCTTTCCTGATTCGTGGAAGAAAGGGAAAATCACTTGTATTTACAAAAAAGGGAGACCACTGTAAGCCAGATAAATATTGTCCAGTTATTTTAAACATTGTTGAGTGTAGCCATCAAGATACTCGAAAAAAAAGACAATCGCACATCTCACGCCATAACCTCATAAAAGAAAATTTTTTTCCTCCAAAAGTTACTGCGACAAATAGGAGATTTAAATTGATCTTCTACTATAAAAGTGTCAGATAATGTTACATTTAACAATTTAAACTTGCACATGAACCCTGCAAAGATATTTGCACGCGAGCCTTGGAAAAAGATTGACAACGAAACATACTGGTGTATTCTTTAGATTGAAGTTGGATTGCAAAAGGGGTTGTTTCATCTTTCAATTGATTGACAAGTTGTTTGAATACGATCTCGTGATCTGGTAAGTTAACACCTAGAAAAAAAAGCAAGACTGCGCAACATACAACTAAAGAAAAACGTTTTATTTTTACATTGTATAAAACAACACTACTTTATCTTATCGATCCAAAGATAAAAAGTTAAAAGTAACAATAAATTGACAAAAACACATCAAAGATGATACAAAAAAGAAAGAAAAAAGGGAGAAAATAGGTTCCAAGCTACCAGTGAACAAAAGTAAACGAATTTTCGTATTCCACAACTCATAAAGACTTGTGTCTTAAAGCTTACTTACTTACTTACTTCGGCCCCTTAAGTTCTGTTAGAACATGTGACTTAAAACTAGAAGGTCGTTTTTATCTCTTTGGATAGACAAACGTCTATCAGTTTTTTTTCTTATCTTCTGCAAGTCTTCAAACGTGGGAAACCCAGCACCCGGTCCAAAACGGTAGAGTTTGTGGGTGTGCGACTCAATAATGTCATTTTGCTCGAATGAAACTTCACATCTTTTCAAGGTCAAATGACATCTTTAAAAGGCTACTTCACTTTTATTAAGGTCTAATAAGCTGCGCAACATTGTGCGTGGTAGATTTCAGGTTGGTTGACCTCGCTAATATCAAATGGTCAAAATATTTTTTCACAATAGTTAGACCGTCTCGAGTGACATCAAACAGAAAGAAATACCTCTCACAAATCTTTCCTTCTCCTTCTTACCATGGCAATCAATGGCTCCTACCACAGGAACCAAAAATTTTAGAATTTTCAAAATCTTAGAGAAACTTGAAACAGAACAGAAAAATCATTTTCAATCAAAAGTGATGACGTCGTCACCGGTTTTTTGTTATTTTTCTCTTTTTGTTATCAAGTACTAGCTGTGTGCAAAGTTTCAGGGCCATACCAGATGTATTTCCGGAGATAGATAGAGGGGGGAGGAAGAGCCCCTGAAAGGGCCAGTCTGAATAGGGTTAAACGGTTTCTTTTAACAAAGAAGCCTCTTTCTTTTCCCCATACTGAGCAATATCAAGTCCGTGTGTGTGGAAAAGAAGCTAAACCTTAGCCTAAAGAGCCAAACAATACACAATAATTATCATCAAAAAACAAAATTGGAATAACCTGCTGAAGTAATAAAGTGAATTGTCGTCATGATTTGGTTATTTTTTTAATGGTTAACTCTGTTTTAAAAACATAAGTTTGATACAACTATGATCATATATGTATTCAGAAACATAATATAATCAAACACACCACATGGAATAAATATTACGTTATGGGTTAAAAATTTCTAATTTCTATTTCTTCTTTAAAAAATCTAAGCGTTTAACGCAATAATACATGCATATAAAATAAACATCAATAATATAGAAAGCAATATCGCTAAAGTAATCGCTAGAATAGATATTTAATATCAATATAATTAAAACTTTAAATTTAACTCTTAATTATTGGCTACTTTACTCTTGAAGGTAGTTCATCATTTATTACCTTTCAGCTAATATCCTCTGTGTGTCTAATCAACCAAATAAGGTGTACTAAAAATTGCACACATAAATGAAATTGATGCTAAATATTCTACAATCGTTAACGGGAAACTGAGCTGAGCATTTTTTTGAAAAAATTCAAAAAACCAAAACGATCTCGAAAATCATAAAAATAAAAACCTTTATGAGCAAGTAAAAATAAAATGAAATTAATTTTGGTTTACTATAACATCCATAAATGCTCCTACTATGGGATCAACATTAGCATCAGTAATTGCACACATATTGATACGACCACTGGGTAGCATGTAAATATGATGCTTTTCTTTCATGATGGATACTTGCTTTACATTCAACCCAGAAAAGGTAAACATACCCTTTTGCGACAAAATATGCGACCAATCTCCTGGTACTTCTTTCTCCTTCAATTTACTGTTGAAGAGTTGACGAGCTCTCGTGATTCTCGCGGACATGCTCTTCAATTGATCTCTCCTATGCAAAAAAAAGCGAATTGCATATTATAGGTTTCTATCTCTTCATGTTCAATTGTGATAATTCAGCCTTCAGGATTGAGGAACCTTCAAATCCAAAGACAGTGATGGGTGTGACGGTTGTCAGGTGTCACAAATTAAATCATTTTCGAAAAAAGCAAATGGTAAAATTAAGATAATACAAGGGTAATTAGATCCTAGTCTATTCCGTTTCAGTTACGAAGAAATGCCGGTAGAGCCAGCCAGTCTATCTAGAGTTAAAAAGGTCGGAACTGGTCTAGCGGTAAAAATTAATAGATCCGGACTCTGTTACATTCTATTTCTGATTGTACAAAATAATCGGGTGGCCACATTGACGTTAAACATTTGATGCTTTCGAGCCAGATGATAATAGTCATTAGAAAAAAGTACACAGGTTATAGTAGAAATAGGACGATCATATAATTAAAGATCATTACCACTGCAAAAATTCGAAAAAGCAAAATAGGCAATAAACAATAGAAATTCATACCATTCAGCTTCCAAAGCTTTATTATTTAAGATTGTGGATACAATTCTGGCCCCATGGTTTGGTGGGTTCGAGTACATAGGCCTGATCAAGCTTTTCAGTTGACTTTTCACGTGCATGGCCACTTGACTATCCTTACAAATCACTCCTAGATTGCCGACTCTTTCATTATACAAACCAAAGATTTTAGCAAATGATTGGCAAAAGAACAGTTCTAAGCCTCTGTCTACAAAGTGTCGAAGACTCCAGGCGTCTTCATCTGGATCCCCAGAAACAAAGCCTTGGTATGCAAAATCAAAGACGCAAACAAGGTTTTTCTTCTCTGCAACATCACAGATCATTTTCCATTCTTCGTTATTGGGGTCAACACCACACGGGTTATGTGCACAGCCATGTAGAATCACAATTGACTGTTCAGGTGCAGCTTCGAGATCTGTAATTAATCCGCCGATATTCATTCCCCTTGTCTCAGGATTGTAATAGGTGTACTCCCTGATATCGTTGAATCCAGCATGGAGGGCAATCTTTTTGTGGTTCCCCCATGTAGGTTTTGAAACATACACAGTTTTGACTGGGTGAAACTTGCTCAAGAACTGCAATGCCAATCGAACAGCCCCAGTTCCAGAAAGAGACTGGACATAAGCTACCCTGTTATCAACCATTGGTTTAGAATCAGGACCTATTGAACAATGAATCATAATGAGAAAAGTCAACATAAAATTGGCTTAACGGGTTGAACTTTATGCTTTGGAAAAGTGATATACAGATAGTCAATTGAAGAGAATTTATACTAGGTGATGTAGGTAGTACGAAAAACACTTAAATTGTATAATAAATGCACCTTGTGAGGTGATTTGCTAAATAACAGAAGTAAAAGTCAAAATGGCTATTGTGGCTTGCCTGAAATAAATTTATTAAAGTTTTAATAAAAGTCTGAACTAAAAGTGGCACTTTTTATTTCAGTTAGAAAATCTATGTTATTTACCTAGAGCAAGTCTGCAAGCAGCTGAAGAAAGGGATTCCATTCCTTGAATTGGTAAATATTCGTGATTCAATGTTTCGTCATTTGCCATAGCTTTTTCTACACCACGAACAACCGGTAGAACATAACTCTTCCCCTCTTCTGTTTTATATGCACCAATAAGGAGACTGATTTTGTTTGGGTCACTATCCGCATTGTATTCTGCAACCAAACCATAAATCAGATCTGGTGGTGCTAGATCCACCGACTGAAAGAAAGACATTTTGTTCTAGTGCCCTGAAAATAAAAATAAAAACAATTTAAACAGTATAATAAATGTCAACTCAATTTTTAAGATGAAAAAAAAACATACTTTAAAAAGACAATAGAATAAAAACAATTTCGAATAGATGCATTCTTGTATAACTTTAAAATTTTAAGTATAAAACAAGAAAACCAGTAAACATTATCAAATTTTCGATTTATTTACAAAATCATCATCAAGACAGTAAAAATGTTTGCGTATTGTATAAAATGCATTCTTATTTATACAAATTGAATGTAAAATGATGTGATCAAAGGTAGTTAAAATATAATTAAAATTGAATAGGTAAAAAAGATAGATGCGTGCAAAACTAGGGTGTTTATCATTAGTATGAAATGCTTCCTTAAACAAAAGAATGTTCCAGTAGGTTGATTGATCAATAATGCGCGTGGTTGTTTCGTACAATGTTCAACTTGAAAAGACAAGCACTGAAAACAAGGCAGCAAAATTGCCAACATCAGTCTTTGAGAAATAGTTGGTATGGACGTCATCCGTAAAAAGAACGCAACCAAAATACATATTCTTCAAAACGCTATATCGCTAAAATTAAAATTTTGTTTTTCAAATCTGTTTTCCTGACCAGCAAAAATGCCAATTTTCGATTTTGCCACCCCAATTTGAAAAAGTGATTCTACAAACAATGATGACTTTTTGATTTTCAAAGATTTATGGCAATAGATTTTTGGATCAAACGTTGAGATCTTAAAGCTTTCCTAGAATTGCTTGCATTTCTCACCTTGGGTATAATAACTGAGCATAATTAAGCTAGTAAACAAGATATGTGCCTGAAAATTGAACTGCATTCTCCAAATTGAATTTATAAAGAATTGCGGGGCCGTTAGCTTCTTACAGGGAGGATTAATAAAGAATAAATCAAAAGGAGAAATAAAAGTAAAAACTCTGAAGTTTGTGTAGTAGACTGGAGACGTTAAAACGATAATAAAGTTTAAAATGGATGTGACAACAATAACCAATGTCTAAAAAGTTAACAGGTTCAATGTTGTTTTTAAAAATCCCAAAAATTGCACCTTGAAAAATCTTATTTTTTGAAAGTCACAACGACTGTTAAACGGTTAAATATGCTCTAAAATTGGCGTATGAGTATACCAATTGATAGCAAACTTTTCGCAGATGCTAAAATGGCATAAAACAGCAGAAATAGCTGTTTGAAATTGGTTCGGTATTTGGACCTTGAAATGACAAGTATACTTTTCATTGGTAGTGAACATGTTAAGAAGATTAAACATGGCGAGAGGACTAGAAAACTACCAGAACATGTTCTTGACGGTTTCAGAAATATCCTATGTTCCGCATGTTTTATGGTCATCAGGAATAATAACAACGAACTCATCAGACCATTTTCCAAATTTCATGATAACCAATGAGTCCTTCAGTGAGGGTATCGACGCAAATAGTAACATAGCCTTCAAAAGAACGATCAATGAGGATTCCATAGCATTTTTCGCAATCTTCAGTTAGAGACAAACTGGGAACTAATTTTCGAATCCAATGACGTGAATCACACTTACAACCTATTTCTAAAACGTTTTTCGATTCAATACAATAAGGCGTTCCTACGGTGGCCCAGAAGGGCCAATCTTGATTTAAAAAAATTCAATCAGCAAAAATAAAAATTGAATATTGAATAAAA
>JAUBWS010074898.1:0-13346 GCA_032270445.1 Darlingtonia californica
GCTAAAGGCCGACTTAAACCGACTTAAACTGAGCCTACATTTATGTCATGTCAGAAAATTGTTGATGCATATTTTGGTTCTGTTTGCTATAGTGGTATCGTTATTACAATAGGGGCCGAGGCTAAATCCATCAGAATGACATAAGGGAGTCGATGGGTATGAAAATCATATCATTACGCCAGTACACTAGGCTGAAAGCTTCGTTTTGGAAGATTTTGATATTAAATTACATCCTTGTGACATAGGAAATATGTGTGAGAAGCATCGGCCTGAAAAGAACATCGTTATACATTTGTATGAATTCTTCAATTTGATTCTTGACTTTCATCACATGTGTTTACAACATTTTCATTTTGTAGTTTAGATGGACAGCAAAGTAACCATTTTACTAATTAATATCTGTACCTCCTTAAATGAAAATTTTACCCCATCTGAGCTAGTCTAACAGGGCAATTTTACATATTCCCCGAGCAGGCAACTTCAAAAATCTAAGGTTCCGCTGAGGGGAGGACGGTAATTGGTCAATTTATTACATCACAACCAAGGCAGAATTAGTCGATATGACATGAGAGAAAAGGCAAAAATTAGTTGGGATATGGCATTTGAGTGGTCAAAAATGGCCTCCATCAAGGCACAAATGGAGATTCAATGTCTCATATGAAGAAAAGAAATTAATGAGTTTCTTTTTCAGGAAACTTTTTTACTTCTTGTGGTACACTGCCGACACAAACGATCTAATTAAAAATAATTTCGTTAATTACTGCCACTCTAGCGGAATAGCAGATCGTTCTGTTTTATGCTAGTGCTAGTTTTTAGTTTGATAAAAACAGCAGAGTTGTATAAACCGAAAAGACTTAGATAATAGGGTGTATTTGGAGATAGTCTTGTCTGATTTAGCTCAACCAACCTGTTCATAGAAGATATTGCTAGGTTAATTACACTTTAACGTCTTTTTCATAAGTGTTCATAAGCGCAGTCTTATAGATTTAAATCAGACAAAGCAGAAAGTAGGTCAATTCAATCATATAGTGATGGACAGAACAGGGGAGGATACAGACTCTTCAAACCACCATGTGAATATCCCGAACTTTTCCGATTTTCTGATTAAATTTCCCCGATTCTTCCGGAAATGTCTATAAAATTTTCCCGAATTTTATAATTTTGGACAATTTAACTGTGTGAAATCACAACCTTCACATAGTCTCTATCCGCTCCTGCAGAATACAGCTTCAAAGTGCATCCGTATTTATTTTTTTATAGACACCATGAACAGGTTGATTATAATTGTTTCCTGAAAGGTTTTTTCAATTAACCGGAATGAATTAATTTTTTTTTCATTCTAAACTTTGTTATTTGAACTACGAGAAACTCTGATTTTATTTCGTTTAATAAAGTGACTATATATCGATTACTTATGTAGCTAATATGCACTTGGTTCAAGAAACGATTACTATGTTATTGCAAAAAGTATTTAGATACAGATATATACTATATACTGTATTGCTTTTGAAGAAAGAAAGAAAGTTTAAAAAATTCAAGAAAAAAGTATATATGAAGGCGAAGGAATTGGTACAGGGTTTGATGAAGAAAAGTTGAAGGGATTCTGTGATGAAAAATTATTTTTTGTTGTAGAGCTGAAAAAGTTGTTTTTACAGAATTGAAAAATCTTCTTTATTTGGCACACCTTTATCGTATTTCTAAACAGACTGGTTAACTTCATTTTATGGAACGTAAAAATGGTTATCTTCCTTCCATAAGGAAGTTATTGCTCCATATACGGATCGATAAAAACTTTTGAACATTTTGAAATATTTAAAAACTGTACAAACTGCTATATAAACAAAATTTCAAGCTTTACAACATATCAAAAAATTATTTTTCATCACAGATCCTCTTTGAATAATATAAATATTGAATAATGAGAAGTGTTTTGTTTGACGTATTTGTTGAAGTTGTGTTGACCGAACAATGGTAAGAATGCGCTTTGTTTCTGCTACAGTCCAGTTAAAAGCCGTGAACCAGCGGCGGAAATACTTTGTCGCGCGGGAACGGGAATTTCTTTGCGGAACTCCCGCCGTACGATTCCTTAACTTAAAGTTTTTTAAACTTAGATTATGGACGTGTCTATAGGATGTACTTAGTTCACTGATCTAATAAACTATACTGGATCAGTTGCGGTGGGGGTAACCCCCTCCCCCCCCTCCCCTCATGGCCCAAAGCATCGCGTTGTTGTCATCGACATCATGTTGGGTTTTCGCACTCCAAAGCCAAAAGTGTCAAAAGACGAGAAGGCTCTTTAGATTGCCTTAGAACGAATTTCTCGATGCCGGTGCTAAGTATCAGGAATATCAGGAATCGGAGAATGTCAAAAATTGCGCTAAATCGGAAAGAAGAGGCTCATCTTCCCTCCATGACAAGTAAATCATAATCTTAAGCGATGCGTACGTCGTTTATAGCGGAAAATCTATTCGCGGACGGAAAAGAAAGCGCTAAGCCTCTCCGCGCGACTTATGTAATGATGGGCTAAGTATTTTATTATGTATTCTAACTTTTCTATTAACAACAGGTTTTCGGACAAGTATGGATTTTATGACCAGTTCGATTCGACAGACACGGAAGCATTGGAAACTTTGGCTGGTCGTTTTGATGCTTTGATCGGTGATAAAGAGGTATTTGTCTTTGACTTTCCACGCCACAAACGCCCACTAAATACGACTCCGTGTATTCCTGTGTTACAGGAGAGCCATGTCCCCCTAGCGCTGTGTCTTTAATCCCCGAAAAGGGCCCCCGAACAATTTTAGCTCAACTACATTTTTGCGCGCCGGACACCCTGTAACCTAAATGTTCACATTAAATCCATCTGGCAGTAAAAAAGGCGAGGGTCCAAAATTTGAAAACCCTCAATGAGGAATTATTTCATAAGGGTAAAAGTATTAACTCGGGTATACAAGATAAAAAAAGGGTTTAAAAATGACATTGGAAAAGTTAAACCTTTTTTTTATTTATTCTTCAATAATAGAAACTTCATTTTCTGCTTTAGCAAGGGTCTATGGAAATATCAATTGGTGTGAAATGGGAAAACTTTTTGGTTGCACAAGGAAGCACGCCACTTATCAAAACGGTAAACTTGTCTACCTACTCACTACCTCTTTGTTTATAGGTATATATGTGACGGCCTATGGGAAAAAGAGACATAAAGCCAACCATAATTTACTTGTTTACCTCTCAAAATCATGAAAATACGTCTGCGGAGGAGGTTATTTCTATTTAAGCGACACGCAATGAACTCCTCCACAGACGTAGTTTAGTGGTTTTGCCAGCGGGTGGAGTATGATCGCAGTAAAAATGACCAAGCCCCCTTTTCTCATAGACTGTCACCTATTTTGCGATGGGAGAATAACCCATAACACCTGAGTTAAGGTTTTTGAGCCTCCTAATTTTCATCATCATTCGTAAAAGTATGAACTTCTAAGTTCCAGCCCTTGATGATTTTAACAAATTTGAAGAATTTTTTCTCTAATTTTCCGCAGAAAAGGTTCGAAAAATTTTACCTCAAGGAGTCCTAAAAATCGACTAAAACTTCTAAAAAATTTCAAAAAATTATCCATATAAGGCTTAGAGTTTAGACGTTTCATATTTACTGGGGACAGAAATGAAGGACCAAACCCACGTTAAACACTGAAAGGGTTGAACAGGGAAAATCATGAAAAATCGAAAATTTTGATAATTATTACTTAATCTTCCATTTTCTTCTATTATTTTTAGGAGGAATTAAAGGCTTTAGTACGAATCGGTGTTCCGCATGAATTTCGTGCACGCGTATGGGGAGACTTAGTGAATGCGCGGATTAGTTATGAGAGAAGTGTAGCTGGGCCTGGATACTACGCAAAACTGTTGAAGGAGAAGAGCGGTGTTTATTCGCCATCATCGAAGCAAATTGAACTGGATTTATTGAGAACTCTTCCGAATAATAAGTTCTATGATAAACTGGAATCTGAAGGAGTAAGTACGGTTTATAAAGGGATATTGCTCGCTTTATTGGAGATTCTGTTCTTACAGCCCGAGTAATTCTACCCAACAGGTCGCATCCCTCATCTTATCCCTTATCCAACATTTATTGGATTGCTTTAATGAGATACCTAACTTATCAAAGGCTGAGGTTTGAGGATGAATTTTTGGCGATCTCAGGATTCAAACGGGTCTAGAAGGAACTCATTATACCCAATGAAAAAGCTCGGCTTAACAAATATGAATAAGAGCCTACAACCCTAGAGGATTGAAAGATGGATATAGAGGTACTCGGGACTGAAGATAGTTATAATTTAGCATTAACTCAATATGCGAACCATAATATGCTTTTTTACCAAGCTCTTGGCATGTTAATTCTGTTTAATTTTTTTTTATTCTGAAGTCGTTAATAATAATCTAAATGATAGTAATTTCTCGTCATGAACAAAGACTTTATACTTTCTGTCTTTCAGATATCAAAATTGCGACGCATCTTACAAGCTTACAGTTGGCACAATCCAGCCGTCGGTTATTGCCAGGTCCGTTCATATAACGTTGTTTACCCGACAAAATAATGTCGACCAAGTAGTCGTTGGACTGATTTTCGTCGGCCAAAACTATTCGTCGGCCCAAAGATCTCTACAACAAAGTTTAACGAATTATCGCATTTTGATGTTTTAAGCGATAACTTTTTTATAGTTTGAAACCATTTCGTGGGGCCCAAACTTTCATCAACTCTGAAATTTTCCGTCGGTCAGGGCCAATTTTCACGAATTGAAGGAAATTTTATAGGATGTTTATTGCTAATTTAAGGAGCCCCTACCTTCTAATTGATCCTATTAGAGAACTTGCTGACTTTTATTTCCCAACCGTCTACTAAAAATGATTAACTTTAATTTAATTTAGGGTTTGAATCGATTAGCAGCTATTGCGTTACTGTATTTAGACGAAGAAACGGCATTTTGGTAGGTCACAATCTACTTCATATCTTCATTTGAAGTGGCTCGGACCAGCTAAGCTAGCTACTTCTTACCTTGATTTGAGCTGTTTCATTTTGTTAGATTAGCTGAATTAGCTACTTAATGCCTTTGTTTGACATGTTTCGTTTTTTATTGTGTACCTTGAAACATGTTAAAAATCTTTAGTCATTCAATTTTTGACATATATTTCCCAATCTTTTTTGGTATTTGTTTGGTAGCGATCACAGACCATTTGATATTCAATCTTTCTTTTTGACTTGTTTTCCCAATCATTTTTTGTATTTGTTTAGGACATTGGTAGCGATCACAGACCATTTGATATTCAATCTTCCTTTTTGGCTTGTTTTCCCAATCTTTTTTTGTAATTTTTTAGGACATTGGTAGCGATCACAGAACATTTGATGCCAATAGATTATTATAGTCGCACATTGCTTGGTGCTCAAATTGATCAGGTTTGTCAAACTTTGTCTTTAATTGAATTACGAGCTTTTTTTAAGCAACTTAATGTTTCCAAACTAACAAACTGTTAATATATCTTGCTTCTATTTTTTTAAAGAAGATATGTTATCTGGCTTAACAGACACAGTGTTTCGGTAGTGGAATTAATAAATCACTGCTAGTTCTGCATGATGTAATGAGGTGTTTACAGGAAGGCACGACCCTTATTGCTAACCAGAACTGAAGAGTCCTGGGTTAATCCGTTTGAATCATTCATTCCTTCATTCATTCATTCATTCATTCATCCATTCGTTGAACTAGTTGACTAGTTCAATTTGACTGGCTGTCCTTATAATATAGATGTCAAAGTTATAGTACATATACTTAAAATAACGGTACCTGAGTACTCATGAAGTTTGACTTTTGACTTTTGATATTTTTCTCTTCTAGAAAGTATTTCGTGATCTGCTTGATGAAAAGTGTCCGAAATTGAGTGCTCACCTGTCCGCTTTACAGTAAGTACTGCAGGAATAACTGGATGCATTATATATAACAGCTTGTCGTGACATTAAAAAATCTGGCAACGAATTTGGGCATTGATAGCTTAACAGTTTTTCTGTCTAACGTTAGATTGAGTTCCAAAACTCTTGAAGAATGAGTTTTTCGTTCTATATAGAAGATGATAATATTGTTCTTTTCATGTTTTCAGATTTGATATATCTTTGATTTCATTCAATTGGTTCTTAACAGTCTTTGTTGATCTTTTCCCGATCGAAGTAAGAAATTATTATTCTAAAAATCCTAGAAACGTGAATAAATATGTGAAAAAAAGCTTTTGATACTTTTGTGCGACGCGAAAGACAAAAACTTCCAAGACTTCAATTGTTTTTTCTTTTTTTACCACTAAAATTTAGAAGCCACGACTTTCTTCAATTTGATATATATGCAAGGAGTTTAGGAAATATGACTCTTCTATTTTTTTCTGTGACCCTTTTAAAGCATTTCAAGAAGAGGACATTTTATCGCACTATTAAACTAAGTCAATTTGCAGCCATTTTTGGCAGAGGCGTATATATCAAAATGTTTTCCCCATTGTTAGCACCAATCTTGGTTTGTGTAAATAGATTAAGTATAACTAAGGAAGCACTATTACTTTACGTCGCAAGATCTGGTTTATTGTTTTGTTTTTCTTTTAGTTGACATTACGAGTATGGGACACATTTCTTTTTGAAGGCAGTAAGGTAAGCATATTATCTCATCAGGATTTTAAATCTCATTTTTCTACCTGAGTGTAAATTTTATAAAGATACCTGATAGATTTCTTCAAGAAAAACAGAATTCTTACTGATAACAGTGGCCCCCGAAACTAAGGCTCCTCCCTCCTAAAATCACTGCGCTCCCCCTTTGCTCCCCCAAAAGTTTTAGCAATGTTCACTTTCTGTGGAATTTCAAGGTCAAATAACGCAAAATGAACAATTTGAATAGGGGGGTCAAAATGCTAATTTCAAATTTTCCGGAGTTTGCGCGTAAGACTTTTGCTTTTCTTTTTCGCGATGCTCTTCCAAATTTCAAACTAGCATCATATGAACGTTATATAGACGTATTTTTTGTGTTGATTCTTTGTAGGTTTTGTTCCGGTATGCACTGGCTGTTTTTAAGCTTTTTGAAGAAGATTTTCTTCGGTTGAAGGATCCCGGACTAATGTTCAGTTTCTTCCGTACTCTTCCGAAAACAAAATTTAATATTCAAAAGCTTTGTTTTATTGCGTTCAATACCATGAACCCGTTCAGTCGAAGAAATGTTGAGTCTAAAAGGAAAATATACAGGCCATTATTGCAGGTATGTAAAATAGTCATTCTACAGAAAACTCTTCATAACAAGGGGTACTGGATAAGTGGGATTTCATACAAACTGCTATAATAACATTTGCTCGCTAATGAGACCACCATTTTGAGTCTCTTCAGAAAATAACTACTAGAAAATAATTCAAAAAACTGGCACATTCGCTAAGTGGGACATTTTCGATTCCTTCCCTTTCTAGTGTCTTGCTTATCGAGACAATACTCTACATAATTTTCCTTGTATTGATCGATCGATTTTAATTCAAATCTCTCGAAAACCTCAATCATGATTCGATTAAGTCACCATGAGACCGACTATCTATAAGTTAAATTTTTAGAATTTTTTATTTATATTTTTAGTCTTTTTTATTCTAAGTTGTTTCAACTATATTCTAATATATATCTATTTTTTTTGGCAATTTGCGAGGAAGTTATCTGCTTTTAAATATATTTAAACCAACAAAACCATTTTAAACGAAGGGTCTCTTCACAGTGAATTTTCCAATTTCTATTTATTTCACGAATGTTTCTGGTCGCGAAAGTTTTCTAGTCACGAAAGTTTTCTGGTCACAAAGTACATGCGGTTAAAATAATCAGCTGTATTTAGGGTAGTGTCCCATTTAGGGAGAGTCCTAATTATTGTAACATAATATAAAATTTCTACATATTTTAGGCTCAACTTGATGAGTTCGAATCGATGCGCAATGAGTATCGAGAGAAACGAGAAGACAGTCAATCTCAAGATGATATTTTAGTGAGTGATGATGAAAATTGATTTCAAACAACCGAGTGGCTCGTAAAATATCACTGGATCCAAACAGCCAATCAAATCGTTTCGCAAGGGTTCAAACAGCCAATCAAACTGCGTGGTTCATTTGAATAAATCTGAACTACCAAACAAATGTTATGTTAAACATTAACGGATCTAGAAACGGATGTGAATCACTGGATTTGACGTAAAAAGACAGGGAACCCAATAATTGACGATTCTCCAGAATAAAAACCGAACGTTTTACCAATTAATTCATTCAAGATCTAGATCAGCGGATTTATTTGAGCAACCGATTATTTAGTGTTGAATATCGTTGTGGAGCAAATCATGAGATGCTGAACAAAAGAATACTTTAACAATTGTTTTGAAACAAAAGAATCGATGAAGGAAAGCCAATCACTATAAAATTCGAAAAAAGAAAAGAAAAGAGCTCTGCAATGGAGAAAACATCTTCATCGTGGTTCGTGCAGGAGGCTTGCTTGTGAATGCAAAAGATGTATGGGGATTAAATTCGAAGCCGTCTGCTGACCTGAGACAATGTACGTTCGTACTACAAGTTTGTTACTAGGGAGGTTACACAAAAAGATATCTATGACGTACGGGCAGCCGAACTTAGACACTTAATCGTATATTTTGGTTTGCGTTGCTCGCTACTAACCCAGCAGGAACACAACGTAGTTTCAACGTTTACTTGATATCGTGGCGTCGTCCTGTCGGCTTTTCTCAATATTGATATGACAAACGTTATCTGAATATAGTAGGATAGATAGGTTTGGAAGAAGGACAGTTTTATAACATACAAAAAGAAGGATCGTCAAAGAATGGAAAGACGTGGTTCTCTAACTTATTGTTTCCATTAAGAATTGGCTCCTTTCACATTTTTGGACAAAAGATTACATTGTAATCTTTTACTTTTACTTCAATTCTATTTTAATAAGAGTTTTTGAAGTAATTTAAATAATACTTACTCATTTTCCAAATTGGGCTCAGAACCAAAAATTCAACTTTTAACTGCTGACCAAAAGAACATAATACTTCGATTGCTCGTTGTCAAGAAAGACAATTATTATATCAATCTCATGTTGTGGCAACGCGATTATCATTTTTAATGAAAGTGTTTTAAAGACAGTTATGTAGTCCTATGGCTACCTTAGTCTCCGAAAGTGGTCGTTAATGACCATACTGGAACGCAGATATTTAAAGAGTGACCCTTTGATTGACAACATATTTAGTTTAAAACTGAAGAGGCTATATTGGGTAAATTTGAATATATCTTGAACAAAGTTGGTTTCTAATAATTGGATTACAAAACGTTACCACGTGAAAGTAATAATCTTAAAATGTTTTATTAGCTTAGTCGGTTATTAGGCAAGATGATACGATGATTATAGTTAATTAGCTAGTAAGTATGTTGTATGTTGATTCTTATGGATAGACACTAATTAACCTATAGTTAATGGATTATACAATGGAATGCATATTAAGCGGATATGTCTAAAGCGCGGACACTTACATGGGAAATGTAAAACAGGTTGAACGGAAGTAATGTTCTTTTAAGGAATTCTCGCTAAAGCGGACATTTCTGTAAATCGGACAACTTTCTAGGCACATCTTATCTCGGCCTTACAGAGATTTTTATGACGATATTCATCAGTTAAAGTTTATTGGTGATCAGATAATTACTATTGGTTACCAAAAAGTCGCCATCATGTTATGAGACATGCATAACTTCATTAAGTCCTCACATTCGAACCATCGCTAATGAATAATGTAGACATAATAGTCACTGGGAAGCACGTCTGCGTGATAATTTCGTGAGTTTGAATTCTAACATGCTTATACAGGGTAACTCAAAAAAATTATAGCCCATTTGCAGAAAAGAGAATTCATCAAAAGCACTACAAATTAGAACGAGGAAAAACAAATACCGTTTCTAATGATATTTTTATGATGGGCTACACATTTTGCTGGAATTCTGTACATACTTTATAAGATAAGACAGTCCGGACAAAAGTGACTAACTCTTATCTATCAGCATTTCCTCGAAACCGAAAGCTAATTCACTCGCTCCCCTCTCTGAATGGAATAAATGGTTTGCTTATTTTCCAAAGATAGCCTCAGGGTCCTTCCTTCGTGGAAACACCCCGGGGTACCATGCAGAATTAATACTACCCGACGTCTCGATACTCTGGTTCACTCGCCAAGCACCTTTTAACCATACTCGATCAAAGCTCTTCAATTTACGTCTTTTATCAGCCGGTTTAATTTCGATTCTCGACTACTTGTCGTTTTTTGCCATATTTTAAATAATTTTCGATTTTTAAAAGATACATTGGTGTATCTACAAACGTAGTCAAATTAATAATTTGGTAATTAATAAAAACAGTTTGTACATTTGTATATAATGATGAATTTAAATCATATTTTTGGGATTGAAAAGGAAAATTATATAAACGAATAATAATTTATATTATAGTTTTTTTATTGGTTATCAAAGTTTAATATGTATATATTTTTGTAACAGAAATTTTTCTATAAACGACCCGACTGTTTACAAATTGGTACGTCTTAAAGGCAAATGATTTAAAAAAAGTCTTTTGAATGTTCTGAATGTCTAAAAGACGTCTTTTGAATGTTCTGACTGTCTTAAAGATGTCTTCTGTACCTTTTAAATGCTTCTAAGGGGAAAATGGCTGTGATAAATTTCAGCCGCCATTCTTCTGTAAAATATAGATATTGCTTCTTTTCTTAGTCCGACGATATTCCATAGTGCAGAAGTCTACCGAGCTCACATCCCCTTTATTCCTTACATGGAAATACTTCCATGAAATGGGGATAAAATGTGACATACGAAACCCAGTCAAGCAGGCTTTTGCACTATATTGGATTTAGATTTTTGATATTTTTCGTCTATTTTTGTTATTTTTGTTTATTCAAGATTTTTATATTCACTGTTTTATATTCATTTTGAATTTTTTTTGATACTGAAAATAGAAAAACTATGACAGTATATAATTTGTAGAATAAGACAATTTATTTTTTGGTCATTCTGAAAGTGATGCTAACGTTATGCGTTAACGCCTCAAATTATCTTATTTCCAAATTTGTTAACGGTTTTCTCGATGATTCTATAGTAGTTATTTCCTTTAGCGCATGCGCAATTACATCTAGCATTATGAAACCAGAACCAAACTTTGAATCTCTCTCAGTTTGAACAATTCTCAGAAATTACATAAACCTTAACTCTATTTTCAACCTCTACATTTTGAGAAGGCGAATAGTCATGAATTCCATCTTAATCAATTTAATAAAAAGCATCTAGATTTAATTTGTTAACTTCGTGATAAAAATTGTAGTACCTCATTTCTATGAATAGTTACTTATAAACAAGGCCATTATCCTGTACTCCCTCGTTAAATCGTGCGTGCAAATTAGCTGCTTATTGCCCAGATTGTCAGACCATTTTCGTCACTCGTTTTAACCTTATATAGCACTAGGACGCGTAAAAACAAACACAAAATATACACTTTTTCTTACGTCACGCTTATGAATTCTTAAGAAATTTGGTGAAATCTTAATGAATAATGTATATTAATTACACGTAATTATAAAAGACAATATAATTACTTATCAAGGAATCTGGTCAGGGGATTAAGAAAATTCTTATGTTTAATTTGCACGTTTCAAATAAGGACAAGCAAATTTCGATTTGACGATTTGATAGAGGACGCGACTTATAACTTGCAAAAGTCGTCCGAGACATTCATTATAAAGGTGAGAGAAAGATTTTCAAGGTTTTCTTGCATATTATTGCGATTAATTCTGTATTTCTACAAATGTTTTATCCAACCAGGCGGTGAATGTCCAACTCTGTGCTTATATTGTATTATTTCATTGGGTCAAATTCAGCGATGAATTTCCTTACACTTAAGTCACCTATTTTGAAATTTTGAGCTCTTTATATAAAATTCTACATTTGGTATCTCTATTTGTGACGGTCTATGGGAAAAGGGGGTATAAACCAACCGTAATTTACTTAAGGTCATTTCTTTTTAAGCAACACGCAAATTGCGTTTGTGATTTTGCCAGCGGGTGGGCTATGATCGCGGTAAAAATGTCCAAGCCACCTTTTTCCCATAGACCGTCACATTTTGTGAAGGATCTAGTTTTAAGTGCCTCCAGAGTAGATTCCCTCCTTCTTCAGCTTAGCTATGGCTTTATTCTTTCTGCTTTCTTACCCCTCCCCTTGTTGTACTAATGAGAGAGAATATAGAGTATAGTTGGTTGGAAGACAGTTATCTTTAATTTGACCTTTAAAAGGTCAGGGAGGAATTTTGAATTACAGAGAATTGTAAGCTGTTTGTCACGATTTGCATGGAAGAATTAGCAGATTTTTGAATAAAGGAGGATCATGACTGTAAATGAGTAGTTTCAAAATCCTAAATTTTCCACCGCTTGATATCTTGCCCATGTAGGATTTATTCCACGTATACTAGTATACGTAGAAATAGCCAATTACCTATTAAACTCCCATTGCTGGTTTAAAATTTACAATTAGGCACTTCGAATGACCAACCCCATACATTTTGATAGTTTGCTTCTGCCCAATACCAATAGCAATCTACAGTCCCTCACAAAATATATTGAGACCGGGCTCCCCCCACTCCCCCTTGTCAATGTTGTTTCTGGTCACTCAAAAATTCAACATTGACAAGGGGGGAGAGGGGGGAGACTGACCGTCTCATGATTTTGTGAAGGATTGTAGCCTTAACTTCCATGATAAAACTTTAGGCTAGTTGAGCATAAAATAAATCATACCGTTAGTTTTCTAGCATTTTCAGTATCAGCGTTCTTTGTTTATTTGTTGAAAGACATTTGCATATATCAAATATTTTTTACCAATATCATATCCCTAAATATATCCTTGTGCATGCTTTTGACTATGAATTTGTTTTATAAGTCCGCTATAATTAAATTGATCAAGCTTTGAAATTGTTTAACACTCTCTCATGAGGTGATGAAAGTCATAGTCAATCGCGTCTTTTTCAGAATATTTTAATGCGTTTTACACATTTTCACATGTCATTATATACACACTTTTTTAATAAACTTGTTTCTATCCTGACCTCGATGCAATGATGTACATAGTTCAATAAAATTCACATATGAGTGCTAAGTATGTCGTATGAATTTACATGATCAAGTTTTTCCGAATCAGCAATCCCTTAAACCCCCCCCCCCTGGAAAAAAATTTTGTCGGCAAATCCTACTTATTCTGTACTTTGTCGGCAAATTTTTACGGGTCCA
>JAUBWS010074909.1:1805-13345 GCA_032270445.1 Darlingtonia californica
CCCCCCCCCCCCCCCCCCCCCCCCCCCCCCCCGCGTCATTACTTCCATCGTTTAAACATCCATAATCACTGCTCTGTTGGTAATATGTTTCATAGTTCCTTTCTTCTTCTTCTGGTTCTCTCGTATTCTAGTAACCAGAATAAAGTATTCCTTTGTCTTCTGTATGTTGCACATTCATATGCACGTGCTTCAATTTATACAATGGGAAATCCCTTTTGACAAATTGGACTAAGAACTTGTCTTGGTTGCTGGAAATTATTAAGATCAACAAAGGTATCGTCAAATTCCAAATCAATTGTTATGTTGTCAGCTGATTGGTTAGCATTGGTGTTACTTGCTGTCTGGTTTTGTGGTTTTTCATGAACAGAATGATTCACGGATGGCTTTACGATATTATCATAGACTTCTAATTCCTCATCCTCTTAATACCAGCTTGTTTTTTCATGATCAACTGAACTTATTTTTTCATGATCAATCTGAACTGGCTCTAGGAACTCATGTTCAATGCGAACGAAAAGGTTTATTTTGGAATGAGGCTTGTTTGCAATCATTTTATATTTTTCCAAAATAAATATATATATCATGGGAATCGGGTAGATTATAACATGACCCGGGTATAAAAGGATATAATCTTCCTTTGAACAAAAGTACTGATGACATCCAATTATGCATGTTTCTGAACAGATTTTTGCAATATTTCATCACTTTTTGCTTTAGGGTTTATCAAAATAAATGCCCGACTAATTCTTTTAGGCTCCCTTTTCCACGGGGCTTCGTCGCACCAACATTTTAGGTCATTAGGTTTTGGCTTTTGTTTGCTGCTGGTCCAGATTTTCATAACTGCATCACTTATTTCAGTATTTTCTTTCTTGCATTTACAATCTTCTTCACTACCACATATACCACAAGAAAATGGCACTTTGCTGCCACAGTATCTGCAATATTTAGCTTCTTCATTCAGCTCTCATGAACATTTCCAACTTTTCCAATTTCCAATCTCCCATGTTGTTTCTAAACTCAACTGTATTACACTCTGCCTTTTTCCGAAATTCGTGGTTTGTTTTACATGTTTCTTTGCCTGTCAGAAAGTACAATTATTTTTTGCAGAACGCGTAGGCAACTACTTCCTGCCTTTTCTGACAACTTAAATGCAAAATTTCCTTTCTTGGATACATATTCCGGTTTCTGGAAATCCGATATTATTTTTCGGGATTTGGTATCTCTGAAAACGGCAGATTGAAGATACAGCCACCCTTCAACCTGCCGTGAGAGTAAGAGGTACACTTAATCCAACGGCAGATTGAAGTTACAGCTACCCTTCAACCTGCCGTGAGAATAAGAGGCACACTTAATCCAACGGCAGATTAAATCTACAGCCACTCTTCAACCTGTTATGGGAATAAGAAATACACTTAATCCAACGACAGATTGACGATGACAGCAAAAACAGGCTTTTTGCTCAATACCATAATTTGTAGAATGCGACTGAATCGTAATGTCCTTGTTGATGTGTTTCTATTGAGGCATAGTTTTTCGGCCTTCAGGATTGCCTGAGTGAGATGAGAACGATCACGAGAGGAGCAAGAATACATAGTCTTTGATCCAGCTGCACTAACAGTCACAAGCTATAGGATGTATTGCCACAGTATGCTTTTTAAAAGATTTGAATTTATTGAAAATGCCAGCGATGTTTTTAAAAACTTGTCGATTCTTTTTATTCTATCAAGTAAAAACTACGTTACCTGTGCTAAGTATATTTAAAAAAGTGATAAAAATATTCCCGTAGATTTGAAAGAGTCGTCAGAAATTTTGTAAATTTGTCCGGTCAAGTTTCTTTATACATTTGATAGACTGGTGGTAGTGCACATTACCCAATACAAAATTACCGGGATTTTGGCTTGACCAACTTTTCTCTTGCTTTAGTATCTTCTCCCAAAATAGGAGACAAATATCAACTAGCGGGCAAAGCAGCACATTTGAGAATGACTCACTACATCCACCACATTTTTTTATACGTATATCCAGTCTCTTTCTGAGGAGTATCTCTCCCTCTTTTAAAGCACGAATCTCCTTTGGTAACGAAGAAGAAATTTCTAAAGAAAAATAATACGATCATAATTACACTTGGTATCTTGGTACTTTAACCGGACAAATTTTGCGAATTTTTTTGGAAATTGTAAAATCGTCAAAATTGATACTCACAGACTCACAGAGATACTGATGACGATAAATAACATTTCTTCCTTACTTACAATTTCTTACGATATTAAAATGGGTTTTTTGACAATTTAAGAAATACCAAATCCACGAAATTAAATCCTCCCGAAATAATAATCCTCCCGAAATAATAATAATTTTTTGACATCGCAAAATTAAATCCGGGCGAAAATTTGTCTGGTTAAGGTATTGTAGTCGTATCCTTCAAGGAGTTTTACTCCTTTTCTGTCTTTGAGGCCATTGAATAAGAACTAATTTATCATAATTGTTTTTTAAATTATTGGCACTCAAGAGTAATCGCTAATGGGGCAAAAATGAATCAATTGTCCATTAGATTTGGATTGAAACTTCACCCCTTCGTGGACGCAAGCTAGCTTCATTTCATAATATACTAAATCCTTGTTTATTGCATGGTCTTTTTTTAACCTTCCGGATGAAAGGGCCTTCTAGATTTTTCGGCTATATCAAATCCATAGCTCAACAAAATTGAAATCATCGATCTTCTTCTAAAATTATAAATTATGAAAATGTCTCCTCAACATGGAACGTGTAGTTATCCATTTCGTGATGATTTCAAAACTGTAATTTACATCAAGATTGAAAGTATTATATCGTAAAGTCATTTACGGCAAACCAACAAAAGTGGCAAAATACAAAACATATACATTCAAAACTTAACCTCAAATGAAAGCTCCGTAAAAATAAAATAATTCACATTGTTTGACTTCTGCTGGCTTTTTGCAACACCGTACATGGGTGGAGGTTAATGGTATTGTCATTTGGGTTGAACTTTAAATAATCTGCTGGGATTGTATTCTTATCGTTACTGTTAGAAAAAGGGAACTTTCTAACACTTATCCAAATCGTACCAAGCAAACCAAATTACCAGACAAACGGAATGTCGACTTTTTTAATATCGTGTTGTCCATAATCACCGCATGGTGCTCAGTCTGTTCCATCACTTCGGTTAGTGAATCTGTTCCATCACTTCGGTTAGTGGAAAATCCATTTTACATGACAATTTTATCAGTCTAGTCGATGTTAGTTTTCATTTAAAATTTCTGAACGTACTGTCCAGTTTTAAAAGCATCTAATAAACCAATATTAAACAATATACTAAATCATATTGATACAAACAAAACAGTGTCAAGCATACGAATATAATGACATCAAAATTTGCGGGGTGTTTATCGTTTTTATCCATTTACTAAAGTGAAAGAAAAATGAAACAAAAATCACTATCTTGCTTTGCTCACAGTTATTTTCCCCATGTATTTAGTATCCTTGGCAGTCTGTGCAGTATACTCCGTATACAATGTTTGCAACTAATGATTTCAGCATAACATCTTTTACTTGAACAGATTTGCCAGACGTTAAGTGGTATTAAAAACAATGTGTACATTAACCTGATTGCAGCCTTTGTAAACGAGGGAATTCAAATTTTTCTCAAAACTATGAGAAAGTGTTCAGACGTACGGGAGCAACAGTATGATTTATTTCTTTTCAACAGTCAATGGTTTTTCTAGGTCAGGCTCGACGATGTTCAGTTTCTCTACAAAGTTTTTAACGACTATGTTGAGAAAAGCTCTCTTTCCTCTGGAAAACTGGTTCTTCAACAAGTTTTTCTTTATCGTTTAAACGTCATTGTTGAAGTGATGAATGATTGGACACCGTTCGCTTCAACAATGATGTTCAAACATTAAAACAAACTTGCTGAAAAACCAGAACCAGAACATCAAAAAAGTTATCAAGCTGAAAGGATTCGTTTTCAAGATGATAACACTTTTAATCAGTTTTTGTTGTAAAAAAGATTTTTATAAAATTGCATTTTGCTTAATTCAAGTTTTTTATGACTTTTAGTATAAATGCTTTTGTAAACGTTTCTGGTGTTACGAAAATGATTGATAATTAAACTTACAATAAAACTTTATTCTAAATATATGATGAATTTTTAGTTTAATTGAAATATCAAATAATTACACTGAAAACAAACGATTCCTTAATTTAAAAACCAATAGGCCCCTATGGATCATCTAATTTTTGAATAGATATAGATTTTCATTATTTTCATAATATTTGTTTTGTCTGATATTGTAATATAAATATTTCTGTTCTATTCAATAAGATTAATGTTATTCAACATTTTTCGCTTACACCATATGGTTTTAAATTGCAAATTATTTTCTTTTCCTTTACCAGTCTATTTAGTTTGAAGAAGAACTGTAATATGTGGTTAATCTCTGAAAGTAGCGGTAGCCTCATTGAAATATTTTCGACTGTGACTGTATAGCTAGCTACGTCGCTCATCATACAGTGTATTAAATACCTGCGAATTGTGTAGACTGTGTTTTTTTACTTAAAATTTCTCTTGAAAAGTAAGATTGGTGCGAATGGTTTTGTGTTTTGTCAAGTCTACCTTGTATAATCGCCTCGGACGCCTATCTGATGTAAAAATTAGGACTATCACATAGAGACATCAAGTTTAGTTTCCTTGTAGATACTAAGCTGGAAATTTCAATTAAACTATAAGTCTACGTGATGCAATAAATAGGGCCATCACATGACGACATTACATTTTGTTTTCTTGTAGATACTAAGCTGGAAATTTCATTTAAATTATAATGATCTCTTAGTGTACAGTTTGTTCATGCACTTCGTTGAAAATTGTAGTTTGAAAATTTTTCTGGATTGCCTTCTTTCGGATATTTTTGTATTTTATTTGTTTTATATAATATGAAAGGGTTAACAGGGCGGTTAAACGATTCTTATCTCATTTTCACCAGCAAAAATGTTTGGAAATCCTATTAACAAAGCAGTGAAATAATAGTGTCATAATCAGGTGTACTGTTCATAAAAATTGTGGATTCGATAGCCGCTGCTGTCATGTCATGTCGAGTTGTTCTGACTTTAAATCAGTCATCCTGACGCTTAGCTGGACAGACCTCTCTCATATTCTTATTGAAAAAAATTGATATGTAACTTAGTAAAAGTACCACACTACTTTGTTTATTTTGACATACATTTAACCTACATCCAAGCATAAATTTTCTCTGTAGTAAAACTCACAAATGCGCTAAAATGGGTTTAAATTAGAAACGGAAAACCCTACTCCAAAGGGAAGAACGTTTGAATTACTATGTGGAGAAACTATGTGGAAAACAAATTCATCTTAAAATAGATTAAAGGAACTTCGAAGAAAAATCTTGTCAAAAAGACTTTGCGAACTGCAAGCGCTGTCTTAATGTTTTGGTCGTAAGTTAGCCTGAGGAGACCATATTTTCTTGAGCAACAAAAATAACAATGGAGCATTGAAAAAAAGAAGAGACCAATATACAGTAAGATCCCGATAACTTGAACCCTCATTAACCGGATCTTTCATTAACTGGAACAAATCTATACTTCTTATTAAAAGCGCCTCGATAACTCGAACATTTGCTAGAACAGTTTCCCTTGGTCCTTTGGAGGTTTGAGTTAAAGGGAGTTTACGGAAGTTAAAATCGCATGCTATTATTATTGTAAGCTTATTCATAAACGGCTCAAAAACAAAACTTTTTTAATAAAAATATATCAGCCACTTAAAGACCTTGGGTTCGTTTACCCGTCATATCGTTGAACGAAAATGGATTGTTTTGGTCCTTTTTCGCTGAAGTCAATATATTGTTACTTCTGATAAATTCTCGTCAGTCCTTTTGTTATTCTGTAAATTTGAAATTTTACGCAAAATAAACTTGGCACCAAATTTTACGTTTCTTGCTTCAATCAATATGGAAGTCAAGCTCTTGTTCAATAAAAGCTTAAGTATCATTCTATTAAGCAATCGTGGTTGTAATTTTTGATCCATTTTTATTGAAAGATATTGATTATAGAATTTACATAAAATTTGCCACAATCTGATTCATGCATGGTCTTCGTATCCTAGAGGATCTAGACAAAGTGAGTGCAAATCTCAAAAACAAACAACCTATTGAAAAGTCTATGAGAATGGAGGGTTTAAGTAATCGCATCAGTTGTTTTAATCCCATTAAATTATTATTTTTAAAACCACAAATAAGGAATAGTAATCCATTCTTTGACTATTGCGAAGTGTTATTGCCATAAAAACATCTTGCTTTTAAGAATATGAAAAATCGTATGTACTTTCTCACAATTGTTTTGCTTAAAGGTTGTCTTTTGATTATGTAAAGGTATGTATTTGACAAAATCTCAACAAAAAAATTGCCTTATTCCTATCGATGATGAATTTTTTCATGTTTTTTTGTTTTTTTTTAATTTGATCTGCCCGGACAACGCAATGATAGAAAAACCATGCGCTGTTGTTCGGTTCACCACGTTAAGATTTTCTCCCTTTCTTTTACATTGTTCTTTCACGTAGGCACTAATTACTGTATCATTTTTTTAGCTACCATCGAGGCAATCAGGGCTGTTGTGCTATCTGAGCAAACATGTGCGTGAATGTTTGGACGCCATACGTTATGATAGCATTTTTACCTTCCGTACCAGTTTTGTTTCTATATACAGTTTAGTGATTTCCGATGCATAAACGGAATGGTACTACTTGTGCGCAACTAAAGATGGAATAAAAATGCTCCGTTAAGTTTTGGTACTTATATGTACGGAACTTTGTACTAATACGTTCGTTCGAAATTTCATGTTGTCACTCGTTTGTCAAAGCAAACAACAATCTTTCAGAAAACGTTCACTGTGATTATAACTAATTTGTTTGCACTCAGTACCTAATGTACTGCTTAACTTTCGTTCTCAATGTCAACGCCACCGTGGTGCTAATATTGCCTACTTCATTCACTGTTTATTTAAAGAAATGACATTGAAAGAATTTATGCCCCTTTTCCTCCTGTCAATTTAGGTAGGTTTGATTAACGTCTTGTGTATTTGAGTTTGTCCGATAAATCGTTATTTATGAAGCTGCTTTTGTTCTTTCTTTTTAGATCTAATTACATTTCATTATCGCTTAGAAGAATTTTTGGAAAAACAAGGCATGGATGTAGAAGCAATTGTCTCAGTCATACTTCTATCTTTGATAATGTCAATCTCATTTATAGGAAATGTTTTAACACTACTTGGCACTATCTCATGCACCAAGTTGAGAACAATCACATGCTTTCTTATATGTAACTTGGCAGTCTCAGATCTTCTCATCACATGTATAAATTTGCCAATAAGAATTTGCCAATATCTTGGTTTTGACTGGGCTTCTGGCGGCCTTAAACAATGCAAGACTAGTGTTTCGTTAACTATTGTCATGTTTACATTGTCGAATTGCAATCTTTTCCTGATAGCACTTGATAGGTTCTTGGGAATAACATTTCCATTCCGTTATCGAAGTAACATGACTAAACACAAACTAGTTGCAGCAATTATTCTTTCATGGTCCTACTCTATGATGGTTGGACTCTTTCCTTTCTTATTGGTTGGTGATAAAGACGAAGAAGAAAATAATCGTTTTAAAATATGTACATTTTCTACAGCTTTATCACCTGCGTATATCCTATTTATTGAATTTTGGACATTTTTCACTCCATGTTTTCTTATGTCGTGTATGTACATACTTATTCTATTGAAAATTCGTGCTTCAAGGAACAGTACTTTGCGATCAGATAAACAAATAGCTACTAATCATAGAAGTTCTGGAAAAATGAGTACGCTTGTTGTGAAAAAGATAACCAAAGAAATTAAATTAGCAAAGGGGGTCTGTGTCATAATAGCCATGTATACGATTTTACTAATGCCAATTGCAACATTTGACATCATTGATACCATATCTGGAAATCCAGTCGTACCTCTAATTGCAATCAAAGTATCATTGATTTTGGCCTATACGAATCAAACTGTAAATCCCCCAGTGTATGCATTAACAAGCAGTAAATATAGAGCAACGTTTGCCCGTATTTTATGTTGTTTTGGTGTAGCTGATTCGAAAGCATTGTCATCTCAGCAATTCAAACGCAACAAAACCTTGTTCAAAAGAGATAGAAAAATCCAAGATGTTGCTTCAATGAAAGTCGCATCAAAAAATTGCTAAACTAATGTAAAACCGAATAAATGTTAAATTTAGAACAAATTAGATTTGATAGAACACTGCACTGTTATATCTAGTTTGATACCAACTACACTAAGTTACCTTAATAGTCAATTTTCTGAATTTTTTACACTTATTGTTGAATAACCAAGACTGGAAATGATCTCTTATATTTCATTCATCTTGTATATTTGTTTATTTGTATTTACCACATAGGGATAAAATTTGAAAAGTTTGAAATATTTAATATTCAAAGAAATATGCAGACGTAAGGTAAAACATTAAGTTTGGTGGATAAGTGCCATTGATGGGAAAAAATTGTGCAACACCACAGTAATTGATTGGTTTTCCCTTTCTATTTATGACGGATCGATGGATTAGAATTGGATATGTTAAAATCCTTTGGAAAACAGTCAGCTTTTGTTATCGTTAATTTTACTGTCTTAAAATTGCCATTTAATTTCCGCTCTTTTAATGTTTCAAGTAGGCAAATTGGCGAAAATGATATTTTTTGATAGAACCTTTTCAATTTTTACGTTTAAATGAGTAATGGATTATTAAGCAAGCAGTAACGCAAGCTCTAATGCCGAGTTTGCTCGACCTAGTAAGGTAGGGTAAACAAGCAGGCTCTAATGAAAAAACCGTTCCCCTAACGTATGTTTTGAACCCATTTTTTGTTGCAATGCTCGAGCCGTTTGATATATTCCTTTTTAGGTTATTTTAAGAAATGGAAAAATATATATTACTGTAAAAATGATAATTACCTTCCCTTAACCTTCCTCAATTTCAAGGGTTATTTTGGTTTGGGTTTTAATCACTACATGCCAAGAAATAAAGAAGTCCATGACTAGAAAACAAAAATATCTTTCTACGAAAGAAAATTGTTTTTGTAAATGTGTCCAGTTATATACATACGCGGAGAGAAGAAAGCAACGAAACCAAACTAGAAAAAAATGGGTAAATAAGCAATGAGAAACAATGTAATTAAAGGGTTGTCAATCCATCTTTTCTAAGCCCCTGCTCTGATCTATGGCAATGTTGGAAAACTACGTCATATTTTTCAGCCAAGTCTTTTACGTGAGGTCAAAGATATAGCCAATATAAGTTCCTTTCCTTTAATGTTAAGAAATGTTTGAATATTACATACGGTGTCACCAAATATTTCATTCAATGTAGCACAGCACTTAAGAACTAATCGCCACATACTAGTACAGGGTGGCCACAAAAACATTTTCCAAAAATTTGAACGATTTTTGAGGACAATAGGAGGAGTTCTTTGGTGAATTTAAAGCATTTTGTAAAACATAGTAGTATGTAGTGAAAATGGTCACCATTTTGCCTAGTATCGGTAGCAGCCGTTAGTGAGGGAGTCTATCCCCTTTTCTTTTTGCACTAGACCAGGGATATGGAATGCTGAGGTGGAGAGCCACACCTACCATCAGCTCCCAGAACTTACCGCATATATCAGATTACCTAATTTATGCTGCTGATGCGTTGAGTGGACGGAGGCCGGGATTGAATGCTCTACCGATTGAGGTAACCGGGTGTAAAACATAATTAAAATTTCTACTTTTGATCCTGCTTGATTTCAGCTAACAAGCCATCTTTGAAAATCAAGTTTTTCGGGATCCGGAGTATGTCTTTTTCCGTACATAAATTTCCACTTTCCATCTATTTCTCTTTCAAATATAAATTTTTAACGTGCGGAGTTTAGAAAACGCACGAGCGCAAAAACGCGAAAATATGAATTTTCATTTATAGGGTTGATCGAACAAAACTCCGTTTTACCCTTTTTATATTAATGATGAAATGCGTCAAAACCAAAATACAACATTCTCATCATACAACATGACTTTGCTTAAAAACAATCAATATTAGACTTAAGAAAGTTGATAAGTATTACGTTGGTTGGTACGTTTGCTGCCTGATGAATTGTACCCTGCAATTTAATTTTCAATTTTTCTGTCAGCGTGTAATCAAAGTTTCATCAGATGTTTTATAATTCTTTGAGTTTTTGTAGCAAATTCCAGATTAAATAATTTTTTGACTTCGTCATAGCCACTAATACCTGAATACATTTCTTTACCAGAAACATAAGTTTCTAATATCGAAACAACTACTACTCGACTATATTTATGATATTTTGTAAAGTTCCTAAGAATAAGAACACAACTTTAAGTTCTAGTTGTTTGAATCATGTCATACTGTACATGTTTGTGATTCGATCTCGTGAAAACCATTTTAAACATGAAATCACTTCATTTGAGACACTGTTTATAATGATATCCCATTGGTGCGAACAATATCCAAAAAACCTTTTAGCACTATCCGCATACTCGTTAATCAGCTTCCTCGAAAAATACTTAAGGGGATTGCGTCGGAATTAGTTCATCCATCTACCATTTCTGTGAATAAATCGAAAGAACAAGTCTACCTTTACATCTTAGATATGATTGATACAAATTTTCTTCCAAATTTAATTCCAATAAATCTATAAAGAAACATCCGAAAAACGTCTGTGTAGTTAACTTTGTCAATAATCATCATCATGTCGAGCGTGCTCGGATTTCAATGACACGTCTACGCCAGCCATCACGATCGGCTATAGCATTTGGAAGATCCAAGTAGGAGCATCCTGAGTCTTCGACGAGTTGATCAACGTAGGTCTTTTTGGGTCTTCCAGGTGCTTGGTTTCCATGCGAAGGTCTCCAAAGTAGAACGTCACCGATAAGTTCTTTCTTACCACGGTGGCAGTGGCCAGCGAACCGTAGTCTTCGCTGTTGGATGGCAAAGCTAACTGGTGGAATTTTACAGCTCCCTGTTTGTCATATGCTCGTTCCAAGAAACATTCAGAGCTGCACAAAGCATTCGTGTGTAAGCTCCATTTATCTTTCTTTCTAGCGATGCTGTCAATGTCCATGTAATGTAGCCGTAAATGAGAACGGACTCAACGGTGGCTCTACAAAAGTCTCTCTTCAGGTCTCTGTCCAGGTTGGATTTCCAAATCTCTTGTGTCGATGTCCCGTTCCATGCATGCAATGTGGCTTCCAAGGTAAATGAAATCATTTACTCTTCCAATGGGGTTGCCGTTTAAACTTTTCATTCCTTCGTCTGTGTCTTGGTGCAGACAGATAAATATAGTTTTATCCGCATTAAGAAGGAGTCCGATCTGCTTAGCTGTCTTTTCCACGCTATGTAGAAGCTTTTTTGAATCTCCTAATAAGTCAGCGATGATAGCTAAATCGTCAGCATAGTCAGCGTCAGTGATTTTCCATGCTGGGTGCCG
>JAUBWS010074920.1:0-13345 GCA_032270445.1 Darlingtonia californica
GAAAACTTTTGCAAGTAAATTTCCCAAAAAGTCGCAAAATTTCAGGGCTAAAAGATTAGTCTGTGAAAAGTTATTAAAAAAAGTTTCCCAGGGGGGGCCAAATCGGAGATTGAGAGAGATTAACAAATTGTTTTACTCCTTTTGAATATGTTTGAAAATTGTGTAGCACGGAATGCCATTAGACTTTGTTCTGGACGGTTTTTAAAAAGAATTTATTTACACTTGATATATAAACATGCTTCAGAAAATGTCCTTTGAATGTTTTTTGTTAGCATTTGCCACACTGGATGTTTTTCCAAGTTTTTCTAGCCATTTACACCAGTAAATTGACAGGGTCCTGAAACTGCAGAAAGATGATGTACAGTACTGTATCATTTATTGAAACTGTGTCACTTTGTGTGATGTTTCCTGTTGCAGTGTTCCAAAAGTACAAATAAAATAAAGAATCTGATGCTCAGCTTCTTTTTCCTTTGACATACTGTTAAAAAGAGTGACGTTGAAAAGTCAAAAATTCACAAACAATTGATATTTGTAATAATATTTATTGCTTGAGTCGTAACAGTTGTTCTTTATCATCTATCTGTTTTAGGACAATAGGGCCAGGGTAGAAATTAAGGGTTTACGTGGCAGTAATTCTAACCTAATGACATAGGTTCGCATTTGGCGAAGTGCGAGTTGCTAATTCGTACTCTGATGATCTGTAAGGCTGAATTACTAAGACTAGCAGGTCCTTAAATAAAGTTTTCAGGCCTCTGTATTATTTTTAACTGGAAATAAAAATAAGCCCTATTACCATCCAGTACAAATCAATAAATACTATACAGGGTGATACAGGCATCCTGAATTCTAACCTAATGACAATTAAATTAAAAATAATACAGAGGCCTGAAAACTTTATTTAAGGACCTGCTAGTCTTAGTAATTCAGCCTTACAGATCATCAGAGTACGAATTAGCAACTCGCACTTCGCCAAATGCGAACCTATTTTAAGTTTCAGCGAAGCTCCATCCAAGAAAAACAGCAAAAATGCAAAGCTGAACGTTTGTTCTTTCTTCAAAATTTACTCAGCAACAATTTTTAAGCAAAACAAAGTTCTTTAAAAGCATTTAAACTCTATAAATAACGTTAATTAATTTGGAATTGGAATCATAACTTCTTTTTTTTCCTGACTTTGGCATAAAATTCCGCTGATATGGTTATTTTTTACCCACATATAATTTCTAAGTTTAAGAAATTACAAGTTTATCTTCTATTTGAGGGTTTAAAGAATTATTTTGGATGTGTTATTTATTAAGTTATAAATTGGTATTTAGATTTTGGTCCAAATTTGGGTTAAAATTATAGCTGGCGTCAGGAAAATATCTTAATTTTAATCAATATATTTTCATCTTTTTTTTTCAACTACACAACATGAATTGCTAGTTCCCTGCTAAAAGTTATTATCTCACTATAATAACTCCTCTTGAAACCAAAATACATAAAAATGTCATGAAGAGTATTGTTTAAACTACAGGGTTTATTGTAACGTCGTTGAAGTTAGGTAGTATGGCATTCATCAACTTATCACTTATCAACAATTGCTACTTTAACGGGGGGGAGGGGGGGGGTCATTTTAAAAGAGGCAATTAGCCCCATCTGCACACTGAAATCAATCATTTTATTTCTCAAAAAAGCTGTGTCAATAAAGAAGAAATATCCTTAGCAATCTTACAATCTTTGAATGTCTTTTTTTGCATATTATTTTAGATCTTCTAATGTGAGTTGCAACCCTCAAAGCAAAGATTCATTCTTGGAAAGGGTGAGAACATTCACAGTAAGTTGACATATCCTATGCATTTTTCTTTATTGCGTACAATATATACTTCTACTTGCAAAGAAGTAAAGCTGCAACAATTTACATTTCGACTTCGATTAATATCTAGAGCTGTATTTAAGCACTTTTGACACCAATTATCTGCGTCCAAAACATCTGTAGTGATTTGAGATCTGTTTTTGTTAGCTAGCCTTTTGATATTTTTCTGTTTTGAAGTATTTAGTTCCGACTACTAAGTTTGATTCCAATGTGACCTTTAAACTGTTCAAGTCTTACCAATACCCTAGTACTTGAGTTTAATGGCAGTTCCATTGACTTCTGACCTTTGTGATATCAACAGTTAGTCCAAAAGATTTTCACTGAAACCTCAAAAAAAATTAAACAACGCAAAAATTCAGGAATGTTTATAAGTACATAAGTAATGATATACTAAAACACCAAGTAGCGTCCATTTTGCTGACATTTTCAGTAAATAAGGTTCAACTGCCAATTCCGAAGTTTCCAAATTTCAAAATCTGACTGATTCGGTAGATACAGCGCGAAGAGTTATAAAAATGGGGTAATTTATGAAATTTGGACTCATGCGGAGATATGTGTGTTCAAAGGGCCAAAAACAATGATATTCGTCTATTTTCTGCTGACATCAGCATTTTGTATTGAAGTTTATAGGCAATGAAATTTAGGTCCAGGTATAGACCTTCATGAGTGTTTAATTAAAATGCTCTTATATCCCAGCCTATTCTGAACTGTGATTTGTATAATCAGATATGCTGAAATCAACAATTTTAATTAAGAGGGTTAAGCGGAGTTTCATAAACCCTGTGTATGCCTTGAATGTGTCATTTTTAATATGTAATTGACTGAAATAAAAATTTGGAATAAGAGATTGGAATTGTATATTACAGACATATTTTTTATCAACGTAGCGTATCATGGTAGCGGTCTTGTTAGTTAATCCATCTTCTGCCTTAAAATTTCGTTTTGTTATCGCAATTCAAATATTTATAATAACCATGTTGTCCTAAATATTCTGAACAAGAAGAAAACACATCATTTTTATATCGCTATATGCCCTGTAAACCTGGAGTTTTTTAGGTCTTAAAAGTAAATGCTGAAAAATCCTGGAGTTTTTTCGAAAGTTTGTCCACTGTTAGTAGAAAACTCAGGAAATTCAGATGCCTTATAAACAATCAGTTAAATGTCAGGATTGTATATTTGAGATGTCTTTTTAGCTGTTGGTAGCATTTAAAAGATCTGTGTCGAACCCAACATGATTGGTCTTCCAAAACAACTACACTCAAGACTTATTCCACTAGTTTTAAGTTTGTTATGTCATCCCTGTAGATTTTATCACATTAGCTTGTCGTTAGATATGATATATTATGATATTTGATATGACATGACATGATATGATTATAGTAGTAGACGCTTTCGCAGCTGCACCAAGGCTTGTCGCTCCGAGCCTAGACTAGATCAGGGTTACACTGCAGCCCCACGTGTGGAAACTTGAGGGTCGTGACTTCCTCATCCCGTGCAGGACAGTTGCGACAGGTCTACTAACCTGTCTACCCAATTCCCCCCACATGGCATGGGCTAACCCGGGCAAAGGTAAATTCACTTGCCAAGCGAATCGTCGTAGCATCACGCGGGAATCGAACCCCGACCTCAAGCACAGTAGTCAAGGTCGACTTACTACTACACTACGGCACCTATGATTATTTTACCAAGATAGCCTCTTCAATTTTTCATAAACTGCTATCAATGAGGGTCCTGTCTTCCTGGAAACACCTCAGGGTACCATGTAGAATTAACAGTGATTGGTGAAATGTACTACCGAAAGCCTCACCGGGGATTTAAATCCGGAACCTCCTTTCAGGCAACCAGCGCCTTAACTACTCTGCCACGGCTCTATTAAAGCTTCAATGCTCCAAGGGTGTTATTAGCTCTAAATTTAGGAAAAACATCTGGGAGAAAAGGTAGAAATTCAGAGAAAAAATCACTTAGGATTCTGGCAGAAAATAAATTTTCTTTTCTATCATCAATCGCCGATTATTAAGTGCCCAAAAATATGATGTGATTGGAAGGCTTCGATGGTTCAGTAATAATGTTATATATGTAGTCTGGTAGTTTTTATTGTTTATATCCAGAAAAGACCAGGAATTGATTTGAAAACATCAGAAAAAATCTTGGAAAATCCTGTAATTTGGAAAACGTATTTGTGTGGCAACAAGTGTTCTGGTAGATAGATTTAACTCTGCATTTTCTTTATATACTAGACAACAAATTGGGCAGCAAAACCAACGGAACTGTCACCTTTACGATGCGCTCAGTATGGATGGTGCAATGAAGAACCGGACCAATTGCGTTGTGTTACTTGCAGTGCGACCATCTTTGCTGGAATTCCTGATGATTGGGATTCTACTGCATGTATGTGTTTTTTTTGTTTAAATACCTTGACGAATCAAAAAGTAGGTTGCATCTACAGCAGGAGGGAAAGTCAAAGTCATCAAGAAGTCGTTTTTGATCTTGTTGTCACCAAATTAACTTTGAATTTTAATTTTTTCACCGCTCCTTGCTTGTGTAAACTACCTTAGACACTACTTAAATATTGAGATGGGCCTTTATAATATGTGTTATTAAACTCGAATGGATCAATTACAGACTTTCTGCCAAACTGCAGTTCTAATTCTAATTGCAGTTCTAGTTCTAATTGTTCCGAGAACTTTTGCAATAAGGCTGTCAAAGAAGAAGTCCCTCAGACTATAATAAGAAAACATGCGGAAAAAAGGAAAAATCGTAGATGGCTATGGCAACTTTTTATGTAACTAGCATAATAAAAAATTTCCCTTACATTCTTAGCACAAAGTGAAATCATGAATTTTGTGCTTTGCAAAATTACTTATGACAAAAATGTTCTTTAGGGAAACAGCTGCAATAGAATTTTCAACATTTTCCCCGAGAACTGTTTCTGGCTGGCTAACACCCCTGATAAAGCTTCTGTACTAATAGAAATTTTGAACAATCTCTTTATTTTAGACTCTGAAATTTGTGACAAGATCAAAAACGAATTGAGGATAGGTCATGAAAAGTTATGTCCATGGCCACAAAACCCATGCCCTTTATCATTCCTATCCTTACCATCACTATCAACTCTGCAATGGAAAGTAGATCTTAAATCGTCCTTCAACAGTTTATTAGAATTGAATGGAAGTTTACCAGAACTAAACGAAGATGTTGTAGCAGCTATGGTTTGTTGTCCATTCCTTTCATTATTATTTTCGCTGAATGATTTTATACTCAGGCAAAGACAGTGCAGTCCTTTTAATTCTTGTCAGATTTCTGCATTGCCGAGCTAAACATACTAAACTTTTGCAAATCTGGCCAGATTCCGTTGTATTTGCCGACCTACTTACATTAGGTTTAATAAGGCTGCAGTTTGTAGTGTATATCGAATACTTCAAGGACGTGGTTTAGTTGTTATTTGACTGATAAATGTGCTTCAAAATTTTATTAATTTGAAATTATGTTACCTTTAATGTAATGATATTTGCAGTCGATGATTAAATTTAATGCGCCTAAAATTAACAGCAGTGACAGGTAAGATCAGATTCGAACCAGAAATAATTTTATCTTGAAAATTCTCACCGAGATTTCACCATAACCCAGCAATGTGCGAAGTGCGAATAAGAATTATCTGCATTCAATTTTTGTATTTCTTACCTGATCGCTCAGAATTGAACTTATGAGGACTGTTTTTAGGCCGTCGATATATGTGACGTTCTATCGGAAAAGGGAAGATAAAGCCAACCATAATAAGATTTGCCCTGGTGGTGATGGCTTTCTAAAAGAGTCCCTTAATGTTTGATAGTCACAAATGGGGTCCCGTATGTTACAAGATACCAAAAATTTGAAAAATGCAACTGTTGTATTTAAGTATTTTGAGGAAAACAAGATGCTTCTCTCATTGATTTTTAATATCCATTTGGTTACCCAAATAAACCTCTTCAAATTTTTATTTTGTTTTAGAAAGTTATGGATAACAGTTGTATTGAAGAATTGCTGAAAACTGTTTTTAAATTTACAAGTGAAACAGATGACGAAGGCTTACAAGCCAAAGTAGCCTGTATCCTTTCTGTATGTGGTTGGAAGGCTAGGTGAGTGATATCAACTTTTATCTGAGTCTTTTGATTCAGTTTAAATACTTTAAAGGAGCTAAATTTTGCAGTTTTTGGTGTCTTGCAAAAATGCTGCCGTTTGCGAAATTTAATTCCCGACAAATTTTCTTTTCAACCATTTGAGAATTGTTTTGCCAAAAAACGCCAATTCGCCACTTTTCTTTGTCATAGATTTACTATTAATGCGAATCTGATGCGCTTTGCTTTGTTTCTTCAAAAGTTTTCTGAGCTTGGTTTCAAATTAACCTGAAATGTACGTCATCCGCGAATTAGGTTCCCGCAAGATTATCTTTTTTCTGGTCATCCGCGAAATCTAGTTCCTTCGTATGGTAAATACCTGGTAAATCTTTACACAAAGACTTATTTTTCATGTGATTTTGTTTATGGAATGTAGATATAGATAATTTTCAATGGTGTTTTATGTTGTATGATATTGCAATGATAAGAAACCGTGGAATCCCTTTCTAAAAGCATTTCTCAAGATAAGATCTTTGGGCGGTTTTTTTTGAAGGAATTTCGGCATATGTTAAAGAGAAATTGGCAAAATAACAAAAAAAAAATGTAAATAACAAAAACGAAGAAAAGCATATCAGATATACTATTGAAATTTTATTTGTTATTCTTTATATACTCTATATACAATGTGTAGGTTCTCTTTATTGTGATTTGCTATAAGATATTCATTGACAAATGTTCCCCATCCTTTTTGCTATTTTGCCGTTGAAGTAAAAAGCAGTTGTCTATATATTGTATTCATGTATATAATGTCTGTGTTTGTTTTTTATTTAAATTTTTCGTTCACAGTTTTATTTTCCAGTCAGAAAATATAAATGAAGCAAATCTGCAGACCAGAAACTTGTTTTGGTCTGTAAATTGCATAATTTTATCCTTTTTGCTAGTTTCAGGAAAATATTTTGATAGAAATGAGAAGTATTTTTACTAAAATCAAACACGTCAAATTTTCTTCCCGCCGAATTTTTTTTGCCCGAACGAGTAGAGACCATAAATATAAAGTCTTTGTAGACAACTCTCTATAGATGATTTTCTGGTCATCAAGCCAGTGATTACCCGAAATTGTCTTAATGGATCATTCTTCCACTGAAAACCGAATTCAAACTTTGTTGGGAAATCACTGTCAGGGTTGTGCCTACCTTCAAAGCCCACAATTTACTCCATTCTTGATTGTTGTGTAAGCTGTATGAACAGTCAGTTCGCACCAAACCTTAAATTATTGCTTTGACCCTGCTTAAAATCTTGAGAATGGAAAAGTGCTAATAAACTTACGTAAATTTTAGATCGATTTGTTCGTGATTCCTAATTCTTATGATCTCGGACTAAATTTGTTGCTTTAATAACGTCCGTTTTACACCGTTCACGCTCTTCTCCATATATGCAACTCAATCTCATTACTCTTGCGTGACTCACCGGAAGTTGGCAGTAAGGGGTCGAAATGTTTATGGTTTTTCAATACACGTTTCCCAAAATTAATTTTAACATGTTCAGCCTCGTTTCCAATGAAATTAATTTAGAGCAACCAGCTATGAAACAAAATACCGTAAGAAAGACCACCGCTAGATTATTTCAATATTACATTTGGGTGTTCGTTGTGAAAATGGAATTTGTCTCAAAACGAGACGGGGCATGGTATGAAAAGGTGTATTCAATGAAATTTTTGTTCTTATGCAACCGATTGTACGGCAAAGAAGCTGGGCTTTAGCATTGTTCAGTCGAATGATGCTTGAATAATTACAAAAAATAGTCCTTGAAAGTTGGAAAATCATTTTGTGTATAAAATTGTATTCAACTTCAACGATCGTGGAAGACCCTTCCATAACCTGTTATTGTCCAGTCACTGATGTCCTACAAAATAACAAAAAATAATTCTTGACAGTCCTTGAATTTGAAAACCCAGTATATATTGGGTTAACAAACGTATTTCATTTGAATGAAATTTTTTGTTTTATAGCCAACCGATTGTTGAAGACCCTTCCATAACATGTTCTTTGTGCGGTAAAGAAGCTGGTCTTTGGCATTATAAGTCATTGTCCAGTCGCTCATCGCGCAGTAGTAAACACCATAAAGCCAACTTAGAAAACACTACGTCACAACAATCCCTATCCGAAGACATGATGTCCTCACGCGTATCCGTGAAATCAGAAAAATCGGAGAATAGTACACACTCAGGAAGTGTGACCCATGAACTGTCAAAACTTGCCACAAGCAGTGATTCCCTGGCACAATCGGATCTTTTGAAACCGGCAGGCTCTCAAGAGTCCCTTGTGAATTTACGTGTTTCCGACAGTAAACATATGAGCGTTGATCATGATCATGATGATGACTCTCTACTTGGGCATTATACGAGTCATTCGGCACACAATATCAGCAAACAGTCACTGTTCTCAGAACCACGGATTCCGCTAGCGACACCGCAGGAGCTAATGAAGGAGTTGTTGTTGAGTACGGCACCCGGTGGACGGTCACATTCCATATACAGCGACTCGATCTTCAGTGAAGTCGGGTCCGAATGCTTTGAAAAGAGACTTGAAGATACGAATGAACGTGATATAGGTAAGTGGCACCTAAATACTTAACCTCTGTCATCAAATTTCCTAACAATCTATATGATATAGCGGAAAAATCTTGGGCAACAATACTCACGCCTTAGGTTTTAAAGTCCTACTTACCCAGGGTAATCTCTTTAACCCTATTCGGGCCGGGTCTTCCGCCCTATTCTTATAAAAATTTGTGAGTTTTTGTAAAATTATATAAAAAATGTTTTTGCATAAACATTTTTCAAAATCTGTTGCCATGGTTACCATAGCAAACAAAAATTTTGGGTTCGCCAATGACTAAAAGTGGTTTTGGCTGTTTTTGACATAATATGTTGAAATGATGACGTCAGAAAATTATCTGATAATGTAATCAAAGATTTTATGTTACATTTCTTTCTTTTATCAAAGACTAACTGTGTGCAAAGTTTCAGGGCCCTACCATATGTATTTCCGGAGAAAGATAAGGGGGGTCGCTCCTGCCTGAATAGGGTTTGTGGTCGGAACTGTTACTAATGACGGTGCAATCTGCCTCGGCGAAACTTTTCAAAAGCGACACTTTTGAAATTGAATCCACGCAGACATCAATCCACTTATCGTTATTTTCGCTATATTTATAGAGCTAGAAAAAGCGATTACTGAAAATCCGCCCTCCAGCCACCCCAATCACGTTCAACAACAATGGATGAAAGAGCTTCTTTTCATGACGGCCGACAGTCGAACAGTTGAAGTAAGCGAGTCTGTAATGAGTGAAGTCGGATCCGTTTCGTTCGAGCGGAGAATCGATGGACCGTTGACCTCTTACACACCGCGCGTCATGACTCCGATACACACCACAGAAGAAGATGACGGTGAACCTGTACGGAATAAAAGGATGAGGTTTCAGGTAAATGTTTGATTATTTACAGTCGATTTCGCTAAGTTTATGTTTTAAAAGTAAATAAATACAACCTTGTGAAATGCTTCTTTAAAGTCTCCAGTTTTCGTAAACTTTTCAGAACAATTAGGTTCTAAAGGTGCTATAAACAAATATATACGTCCCGCAAAGTGTAGCACATATTTAACCCTATTCCAGGCAGGCTTTTCGTAATACCTTTAGCAATTGATATTTTTATGGAATAACTTGAAATCAATAGTTTTAATGATGAACCTTCAACATTTACTCAGGTTTTTGTTAAAGTTATGAAAGTTTTGATAAAGAAAATGTAAATATACGAATATGAAGCATATGGGAGATATCGAAATTTATTTGTAGATAGCTGGTGGAATTGATGATCCTGAAAGTAGTATAGGATATGAATTAACAACGATAAAATATGCAGATGGTAGAAAATTGCTGTAGAGAAGGGTCGCCAAATTGTAGTTGTCGCCAAAGTGTGACTACTGCAATGACTTTTTTTAAGTCTCAAATTCTGGTTAGTTATTTACGCCAATTGAATATGTTCTCTTTGCCAACGCAGAAAATCGTTAAACTTTATTCCACACTACATTTTATCTTTGAAGATTACACTCGTCGATAGATATTGACCTTAGAAAGGGTGATAGTTGAATTTTGAAAAAATGACGTGTCGCCAAAATGTGACCGGTGTTGTCGTCATAATATGGTCGACATCAAACTAGCCGTAGATATAGATAATTATTGTGCGAAATATCAGCTTAATTTCGATTTGCGAATAAGCTTTAGATCCTTGAATATTAAAGAAATAAAGAAAGATCATAGGATGTTTGCAAATAATTGGTCAAAATTGAAGCTATCTAATTTGTTTTCTCATTGGAACAAAACATTTCGGGAAAGGGAACTTCTAGCTGACTGGGTGACCAAGAATAGAACGCTGGACACCATTCGGCGAGCCCTCTCTACGAGGTATTTAGGAAGGCCAAAACCATTTTAGGTTTGTTGACTTATCTTGTAAGTGGAGGACTGTTACCGATGGCTAAATGTATTTAATTGTTAAGTAGTAATTGTTAAGTAGGTGTACAACTCAACAACAAGGTGAAAAAATGTTTAGTTTGGTCTTAAGCTAGGACAAAGTAAGATTGATTTGACATTTTCTATGTGTTTTATATGAAAGTGAAGATTGCTATTTTCATAAAAATGGGTAGCCAGCTAGAGCAAGAAAAAAAATTGATAGATTCGGTAGCTTTTTTGCACGTGTTTTGCAAGTAAGTAAAGTATAGCTGTGTTTAGTTAGTTACAGCTAACCAGTTAGGATAGGAAAAAGGTATTAAGTCTAGAAACCAAAGAAGAATCTAATGTATGAGTTGTTTTACATTATATTACCACTTACTGTAAATTACGAAAGTTATCGTGGTGACATCTTAGTCAACCTGTTTTCAACTATATAGTTGTATAAGTTTTGTACTTTCTGATGTTACCTTATCTGTTTCGGTGTCAACTTATTTCAATATGGATATGCATATCAACCACTGTGCCATAGTTTGTATTCTGTGTATTAATGCAATTTTTAGAATCTATGTGTTTGCATCATTATATATACCCCCGTTCTTGTTCTACGTATATTATTTATATCTACAATAAGTGTCTAAATCATGGCGTAGCAATTATAAGACCACATTTGTCGGGGGGGGGGGGGGGGGAAGGAGCTGAAAAAACATAATTTCCCTCTTCAAGCTGAGAAAGCATATTTATTTTAAGTTTGGAAATTAGAATCCAAAATTCAAAGTTTAGCAGGTGTTTGCCACACTGTTTTTCGACTTTTTTAAAAGACAGGGGGGATGCTTTTTGCCCCACCACCTGGTAAATGCTCCCATACCTCAAGATTTGAACAGGTTGGTAGAATTAAATTAGACAAGGCAGAAAACTAAGATGAAGCGTCTAAAGTGAACCATTGCGAATTCACATCATATGAACCTTATCGTTTTGAGGGGCTTTAGCTTCCAATGGCACTTAGCTTTGCAATATTTAATATTGTGATTGAATCAAAGGTTGCAAATGTCGCCATATTTTATATCGCAATAATTTTGGTCCGCAACTACAGTAGAATCCCGATAACTCGAACTTTCATTAACTCGAACTCATTTGACAGGTCCCTTCACACAGAACCTCTTACATATGCTTACACGCAGTATGCTTATATATTTGAAATATATTATGTATTGTCGTATTGTGTATTATGAAAAGTATTTTTATTTACTAAACACTGGGGTTTTTTTAAACTTTAAAGCCTGTGATTGCCAGATTTTTTTCCAGATTTTAATAAACTTTGGACACAGTCTATGTATTTGTCGACTTGTTGGTGACCTCTCTCTAATGCATGGGTCACGGAGGGATCCCCAGACCTTAAAGCATTCTTTTCAGCAATGTCCATTTAAGTCAATGTCCACTTAAAGGCTTAATTGAAATTTCGCTAGTCTTTCTCCTTTGCGACTCGTTATTATCAACCCTAATTTTACCAGACTCTACAGATTTGACCAAATACTATATTGAATAATAATAGCTTATCCCAATTATTTCAGGAACCGTACGACGAGGCTTTCAACATGATCGACGAACATCGCCATTGGTGTCCATGGATTACGTCCATCTTATCACCGACAAATAGTGAAGGTACCGACTATTCCGATAAACCGAGATCATCGTCGAAATTTCATAACTCAAAATCTGCATATCCGGGCTGGAAAGTTGTTTTGACGATGTTTTTACCGTCAGTCGGACGCGATGTTGGTAGCCCTGTGGTGAGTTGTTGATTAATTTCGTGGAGCCATAGCCGAATGGCTACGCGCCGGACGCGCAAACGGGAGTCCCTTGCTCGACTCGACTCTCTGTGGAGGTTTTCCCTAATGGAATTTACCAATCGCTGTTGACTTTGCCTGGTAACCTGAGGTGTTTCCAGGAGGACGGAACCCTCATTGATAATGGAACAGCCTATCCTGCGTAGCCTGTACCAGACCCCTTATCGGGACGGAAACTATTTCTTTCAGAAGGTCTGTTGGTACGGGCTAAGCCTGCTTGAATAATCAAATCATTCATATACCATAAATGCAATTTTTTTCAGAAGTAGGTTTGGTCAAATTCATGCTCAAATTCATGCGATGTATTTCTCAGTACGCCATTTGCGAAAATATTGATAACGTGATTACTTTTTTTGCAAATATACTCAATCTTTGGCTAAGCATATTGAGGTTGACCTCGAAATCCTCAATGTTTAGACAAGCGACTAGCATTTACTAAATCGCGCCCAAGGGAGCCTTAAGAATCAAAATGGCCATAGGTACCTGAAGGAAAATGAAAATTTAAGACAGCATTTTACAGATCCAAGTTTCGAATATAATTTTGCTATTTTTGCCAGTTATATTACTGATTAGTAACTTTTAAGGAGCAAAAGCAATCTGAAATAAATATTATGCCACAAGGTATAGTTTTACAACCAAATATGTCTACAGGTGATAGTCTTGTGGTGACTGTCAAGGAGATGCTATAGCTTTTAGGACCAGAATTAGATGTTTTACATTTTTTGCTTTCTCGCAAACTTTATTTGGCCGAACTATGTTTCATTTTTCAATTGCATTCACTGCATTACTCTTTTTTTATTTAGTCTCCACCCCCGCCACCCAACGAGGCGTGGAAGTCGGTGCGTACTGTACTTGGTGACTGTGTCTCCTCATCACCGTACAAGTCATCATGACCCCGTCAAGTCAGTAGACGTTATACAATTCACTTCAAAAAAGAAGATATTAACGCAACACTTATCTATATACTCTAGGGTACCGAATACTCGCGGGGGGGGGGGGGGGGGGGGGGGGGGGGGGGGGGGGGGGGGGGGGGGGGGGGGGGGGGGGGGGGGGGG
>JAUBWS010074931.1:2106-13344 GCA_032270445.1 Darlingtonia californica
TTTCCCGTTTTATAACTTTACTTGGACAGTTGAATGTATGTTGAAAATGATTCCTATCATGGCCTTATGCTATTGTAATATATAATAAAAGGTTGAAAATAAAAAGTGAAATGTAAACATGAGGATATGTCAATAGCTCTGAATTTCACTTAAAGATACTGTAATAAAATGGAAAAGATTTTGCAGCTATGCAACATATAAGGTCAATTTTTTTGTAAACAACAAAACAACTTCTTCACCACCATTTTACCGCCATCTTGCAACTGGTACGATTGCCGGTATCCGAGAAAATTAATGAACCAGCCGTATTGGGGGGACTAACCATTTCGGCGCCGGTCGCGGAAAAAAACCGTAGAAATTTTCGGGAACCGCCGAAATTTTTTTCACACGAGCAAATTTAGCGATAGATTAGAATCCATAACTTTGTACCATCTATGTTCTGTATGTTTTGAAATCTATTAATAAGTATCTTGGGTATATTTCTAAAAGCGATAGAAATGAAATTTCTTCATTTCTTTCACTGAAAAAAATAGCAGACTTATTCGAACCTGCACCTATTCGAATTTCCCGCTTGTTTGAAATGTTTTTTCAATCCACGTGGATTTTCCTCAGCAAACTTATGCAAATATCCATTATTTATTCAAACCTGCAGTCATTCGAAATTTTGTATATCCGAACTAATTTTTTTCTTTTTGACAGTATCAGTTTTCAGTTATTGGAAGTTTTTCACAAAAAATCTAGCTGGAATGTCGGAAACCTAAATCAACCTGGCCGATTATAGAATTGTCAGAAGCATCCAACGAGCCCAAAACAGAAGCATCCAACGAGCTAAAAACACAAAATATCTATTCTTTTTTTTCAGGAACTAAGGTCACTTTGACAAGGAATCTAGCCAAAGCCAAAAGGTCTCAGAACACCTAAAAAAATCGAAGAAACTAATATTTTTCTCCAAGGAGGAGAAGGAGCTCAAAACACAAAATATCTGTTCTTTTTACCCAGGAAATCTAAAATAATCTAGCAGACGTCAATTGGTCTAAGAACAGGTCGCATTTTTCAGGAGACTAGGATTTTAGATCAAATACATAAAAACATCAAAACACAAAATATTTGTTCTTTTTAAAAAAAATCTAGCGGGCATCAATTCGTCTCAGAACACATATTTTCCAGGGAGCAAAAATTTTCGGCATGTAAATTTCTAGGAAAAACATGCCTTTCGAACAAATTATTTGCAAAACGCTTGGCTGCTTTCGAATTGTTGGCAGATGACTTAATTGGCCATGTTGCATCCCGTAGTGCTATACATTTTATTTTGTGCGATTTGTGCAGCCTGTTCCTCCTTTTCATGCAAACGTGTTTGTTTTGATTGCGAATGGAACTGGCTGGTGTTCATCATTTTATCTAGCCTCATTTTCGATTTCAGAGTTTTTCAACGATTGTCACAAACAAGAGGTGGATGTTTTTGCAGCACAGAAACGAAGTGAAGAAGGGTCGTGTAGCTGAAGTTTAAACATACTTGAAGCTTTTGATGTTTTTTAATAGTTTTATTTTTCGAAGTTACTTAGATCTACGGTGGCCCACAACTGCAAACAAGTTGTTTAAAAAATACGAACAGCTTGCAAAAAAATACGAACAATATTTGTTAAATAATACAAAACTATCGATTACATTACATTATGACCTAGTATTTTTAGATATTTTTTACTGTCATATTAGTAAAGCAGTAGCTCAGTGAATAAGACGTCGCCCTCGTGACCCGATGGTTATGACTTCGAACCAGCCATCGGGATATCTGCACAAGTCAGGTTTCGAGGTGTTTCATATGGCCGAATAGCTTAGTTGGCAAGGCGCTGTCCTCGCAATGCATAGATGGTAGCTAGCTGATGAAGGTTCAAACTCCGCACGCGGCTGCTGTTACTCTAGGTATCGGTTTGCGTCGGTGCAAATATCGAAACGGTTGTTACTCCTAGGATAATGGTGGTTGCGTTCGGTAGGGACCTACATCATAAATCAGCCATGCAATCGCGGGGAGGTTGCCTTGAAATATTAGGTGTATGGTTGACAGTGCAAGCACACATCAGCCTAAAGTTGCAATTAGAGCTACCGCTCACCTTGTCTGGGAAAAATAGATAAATAAATAGAAGCAACTAGTGTGTCCGAGGGGCTAAAAGCCCTTTATGACGTAAAAATATCGATTACATTTTGCAAAAATGTCCAATCCAAAAATGCCACACTTTCTGATTGGGAGAATTTGTGCCGAACGACCTTTATGAATCAACTATAAGAGAATCTATAAAAGAATGGATCAGAAATCGCCCCGACTGAGGATATCCAGTATAGAATTGGTCATGCAAGCTCTGTTTTCCGACAACTAAAGACAAGTCTTCTCTTCAAATAAAAGATAAAAATCTTCAACTCTTCCGTCCTCCCAGTCTTATTCTATGGTTGTGAAACATGGGCCCCCACTTAAGTCGAATGCTGCTAAACTAGAAGTCTTCCAGATATACTGTCTAAGACCTATCCTTGGCGTTTCCTTGAGACACAGAATTCGAAAATCTTAAACAGATGCTGTCAACCCAAAATATCTAAGTACCTGCGTTCTTCTTGCTTGAGATAGCTTAGCCATTTTCTGAGAATGCCCGATAGCAAACTGTGTAGCCTTATTTGGAACCCTTTACCTCATGCGAATTGGAAATGTACTAGAAACGCCCCACAATAAAGAGTGACCTGGATAATTTAAAATATATTTACGTACTAGTGATTGTCGAGAAATTTTACAAACATTAAGGCGATCTCGCTTGAGGTAGGATTCAGTGGTGAAGAATCTCAAAACTGGGGAATCCCACAGCTGTCACGCAGACGAGCTCAACGGATTAAGTTTAAGTCTCTTTAATTCGCTTTTTTGCAACCTCGTCCCCAAGGCATCTTTTCTCTTTTTATGCTAACGCTGGCTGATGACGAGAATTTTCTATGATACATATACCAATATCAAAAAGTCATAAAATAGGCCTGGGAAGGAGGATGCTCTTTTTTGATATCGCTCGCTGAAAAAGGCGAACTGAAGTGGCCCGGCTTTGGGGATCAAGGTTGTCCAGCGGAATATCCGTTTCGGATTACATTTTCCGATATACAAAAGCTGTAATATCAAGGGGGCGAGACAGAAAGTGAAACCATTCTGCATTTCAGAACTGACTTGAAACAGCAAGCCACAGCTATAACAAACAAACACTACAGACAAACAAAACCCAAACAAACACGAAGACAAATAACGATACTTATAAATGTGCGTGAAAGAATTGTCCAGACCAGAGGTAAGTCCAATAGATTCCTTCTTCTTTTCACCAGTTACCCAGCTTGAAGTGATTAAAGTTATAATAACTTATAATTTATAATTTATAAATTCCTCTAAACAGCTAAAGCTTCTGGTCCATTTACTATCCCCCATATAATCCTTAAACATTTTCTCTTCAACATAGCTGATATTCTTGGTAAATTATTTAACCTTTAATTTATCTTGGGAAATTTTTTCTCTCACTTTCAGTTTAAAATTGTCAAATTCATCCCAATCTTTAAAAACAAAGGTTCTCACCCTATGACAGTTCTAATTATAGACCAATTTTGTTACTTTCTAGTTTTTTGAATAACTAGTTTACAATAGAGTTATATCTTACATTGATAATCATAAAATTTTATATAATAAACAATTATTTGGATTAGGATGTAAACATTCTACTATCCATGCTTTTTGCAGTCTAACTGATCAAAAGACCAAGGAAACTTCGCTTGTGGTGTTTTTATAGACCTTCAGAAGGCTTTTGATACTACTGTCAACCACTCCATCCTTCTAAAAAAATCAAGTCATTATGGTATCAGGGGGTTGCTAATAATTGGTTCAAATCCTATCTTTCTAACAGAAGACAATCAGGTTTTCAATCCCCGAACTATATATCTATTGTGCATGGGTACCCATAAGGCTATGTCCTGGGTTCTGTTTTATTTCTTTTATACATTAATGATTTAGTGTACTCCATTATCAATGGATTACCTAGCCTTTTTGCAGATGACACTAGTATTCTCTTCTATGACAAATCAATGGCATCCATTAAACAAAAAATCAACTCTGACCTTATTTTTCTAACTTATTGGCTCCATGCTAACAAAATTGCAATTAATGCTACAAAAACAGAAGTAATCTTGTCTAGAAGCCCTAGAAAACAATCAATTTTCTGTAACACTTTTTCGAAACTGTCACATCAAGTTAAGTATCTAGTGGTCATAATCAATGAATTTCTCAAGTGGTCTTCCCATGTTGACTCTCTTTCCTCTAAACTTCTCAAAGCTAATGGCATGATTTCCAAACTTAGATATTACATTCCACAGAAATCCCTTAATTCAGTTTATTATGCCCTCTTCCATTCGCACTTAAGCTATGCAGCAATTGTCTGGGCCAAAATATTCCATCAAACTCAAGAGTAATCACCCTACAAAAAAAACTCTAAACCTCTTTTTTTGATCAACAAAATCCTCTCTTTTCCCAATCTTATATTTTTCCTCAACATTTGATGGACATACCAAATTCTAAGTAAATCTGCTCCAATTAATATTCATAACACCTTCAATCTATGTTATCTACCAGAATCCCACATCGCTAGAGGTAAAAAATCAGGGTCTCTCTCAAAACCTTCCACAAAACTACCTCCTTTGGAATAAAATCCATAAAATATCAGTGCATTGTTTATTGGAACCAACTCAACCTAAATTTTAATGATACTAATCTTGTTAGTGTCAGCTTTAAGTCACTTATTAGAAATTACTTATGGAACCTTTAAATTGTCTAAATCAGATCCAACATTATATTTGCTCTTTTATATATATACATCTATAAAAACTAGGAAAAATTTCCATTTTCTACTATATTATGTTTATTATTAAACATCATAGCCAGCCGTCGAATTTCACAGAAAAGTAGCTCGGCACGCATGTTCGAATTTTACTCATCCACAAATAAAGAATTGTCAAGGATAAAAATCAATCATCATATTTTAAAGTTAGATATCATTGGTTTTCCCCTAATTATTAATTACAAATCGGTAAATTCTCCTCTCGCTCATTTTTAATTTTTTTATACTTTTATTAATTCCAAGAAAATATTTTAAATATTTCCAGGTCGGCAAAGCCGACCTTATAGAACACTTCAGGTCGGCATGCCGAGGAATAGACAAACATAGCACGGCAAATATGTGCCGATCTTAGTGTGCAATAGATCGGCTTTTAGCTTGGCATTGCCGAATGCCGAGCTGAAATTCGAGGACTGCATAGCATGTGGCCTACTTTCAATTAGTCTACTATAGACTAAACAGATAGGTCTCCTAGCCTTACTATACTTTGTAACTTATATATATGTAAGTATTCATTTATATACCTTGGCAAATAAACATTATACTAATCTTGAGGGGCTTTTGACTTTATGTGTATGAAGCAGGCAGGATTGAGTGTGAATTTATTTTTGTCTTTTTTCTTCTTCTTTTCTACTTTTTGTTTTCTGTGCAATTCATTGTGAGCAGCAAGAAAACTGAAACACTTGGCAAACAGATGGACAGTTTGTCTGTTTCAAGGAATACGTGCACTGTCCGAATGTAATAAAATATTAGGTACACTAAGCTGCTAGGGTGAATACATGAAAATGTAGAATATGGCTGCTGACCAAAGTTTTGAGAAGATTTTTGATTGTCAACATACGTAAGAAAATTGCCTAGCATTTATTATTGTAGAAAAAATAACTTTCTATAAGTAACTTCAAGTCTACAATTTTCAATAAGTCTAGTTATTCTCCCTTTTTCAAAAGAATTTCCTGAACTGACCTTTAATATACTTTGTTGGTAATAAAAATATACAGCATGCAGCATATAATTGAAAAAGCATTAAGCTTGTGTTTTCCATTTTTTTGTAAAAGCAACCCATATAACAGGCTTTTGGGTGTTGCTTGATTACACTTTCAAGTACAGTTTGGAATACTATGGAATCCAAACAAACTCTTAACTGTTTCTTTGTCCACAAATGAGATTTTCTAACAGAGAAAATTTCACCATATGATGCGAACAAAATACCCTTTGACTAAATTTATTTATCTGCAGCCTTTGTTTAGCTTAAGCTATTGGGGTTGTTTCTTTCTTTTTGTTAAAGTGAATATTAAATATTTCAATTTAATTAAATTTCATCTATTCTCACACTAATTTTAACTTTGAAGTCTATGCAGGATATATCTGGTGTATAGGGCATCAATTCCAGACTAGCACATTACTCAAATGTCTCAAAAAATCTTTTACATTAGTCTCAATTTTTTCGCCTTGGAAAAAATAAAGATTTAAAACTTTTCTTTTATATGGTGATAAATTTCATTGAAAATTTGCTACCCCGTTCATGCTAGAGTATCCAATATACCAATTCAGGCATTGTGTTTCTACACATGTACTTGGCCAAAAAGCCTGAAAAACGGTCTATCAAATTATCAGAAAGACTGGCAACACGTCTGTAGACAAAAGTGCCCTGGAATTGTTGCCAAGAGGGTCATTTTCATATCCTTTATCAGATATTTTTCTGAAAATATCAGTTTTGGGAGATTGACCAGACTGCAGGATGCGTTTTGACTATATTATGCCTAATTAGCTAAGCATGTTGCAAATAATATCACTGTAATGCTACAGACATTGTATTGTTATATATGGTGATCTAGCCAGTAAAAGACAGCTGCACTGATATGGAAAATCGTTTTTCCTGTGGTACATTATAATTTAGGCCTTAGTTCATTATTGAGCGTTGCTAAAAGTGTGAAACTAAGACAAGTATATGGATGTTTGTAAATTCTTATTTTCAATAAGAACAAAAATTCAATTAGAAATGTTTGTAAAGCGATTGGTTATTAGTGAATAGAAAAGAAGTCAAATTGAAGAAGTTCAGTTAAAACGAAGATATTGAGCATATTCATGTGTCATTACGTGCCTGGCTTGATCTTTATAATTAAAGTTATTTACAAAGAGAGTGGAAGTATTAACATGGGAAACGATATTTAAAGAGTATATATAATGAATTGAAAATACAAAAACTTTTATTGAAGATTATTTAAGTTACACGCGTAAAAATGAGCAATACATTGAACTCAATTGATCAATTTTGTCAAAATAAACTTTTTTAATGTAGGGATGAAGTAATGTCAGCAAGAAGTGGCAGTGCAAGACCTGCTAGAGGTTCTGGAACAAGAGCTGTCAGAGGTCATGGCAGAGGCCGTGATTCAACTCCTAGCCCAACCAATCGTGGCAGTGCAAGACCTGCTAGAGGTTCTGGAACAAGAGATGTCAGAGGTCGTGGCAGAGGCCGGGGTTCAACTCCTAACCCAACCAATCATGAATTCACAAACCAGTCAAATCGACAGCCAGTTTCTACTGTTCAAACAAGATCAGTGACCAGAAAACAACCAACAAAAAGTTAGTTTCGTTCAGAGACTTTTTACAGCAGATGCCATTTATTTTTTTTGCAATTGATTTACATTTACATTGCACTTTTTTCTCTTGTTTCTAGATGATGATAAAGGTTTTGGCAGTGGCAATGACAATTGGTCCAATAAAGACTTAGCTAAATACTGTTTAAAATATCATGTCATGTTTATTATGAGAGGGCTACCAGGGTCAGGGAAAAGCACCATAACCGAGGGTTTGAAAGGACTCCACAGAAATGAAGATATTGTTATTTGTTCTGCTGATGACTTCAGGTAAATTTTTTTTTGTGAGTGTAAGATTAATAAATATTTTTCTCTTCACTGGTATTTGAACTTCAAATGTCTTAAATGTTGCAGTCCTAAATTTTATGTGACATGAAAATGGACAAATTTTACAATTGATTAATTTTACAATCGAACTTGGGATTTATGATTTTTATTTTTATTAACAATACGATTTAAATCAATTTTGTGGGTAATTTATTTTCAATGCTGTTTTTGAATTTTTGGAGTTAATGCCATAAAAATAGTCAAAGTCATAGTCATATTTACAAGGCAGTTTTTACAGTTTTCAATTATATGTTCACGAGATATTTCGTTTCAAAGTTTTTATCGATCCTCCGTATATGGAGATATAATTTCCTTTATAACCACTTTTCCTTTCCATATAAGGAAGTTCAAAACAAGCCTGTTTAAAAATATGAAAATGTCTCGTATCTCTTAAACGAAAGAAGATTTCTCAATTCTATAAAAAGACTTTATTAAACAACTTTTTGAGCTCTATAACATTATCAAAAAATGATTTTTCATCATCGAATTATCAAAGAATCACAGAGTCCCTTTAGAATGATCTTCAATTCTGTTAATATAAGGTATGATTCAACTGGCAATTATGTTTATGATCCTGACCAGCTGAAAAACACACACGCGCAGTGCAAACAAAAGGCTGAATCATCATGTAAAAAGAAAGTTCATGTTGTTGTTATTGGTAAAAATTAATTTAGAATTTTTTTTTTTAATTGGCAACATTCGAAACTCTAATGTAGGCATACAGTAATTATGGCTATTGTGAAAACCTGTAATGTTTCAGCCAATAAATTTTTTAACAAAGAATCTATCATGAATTTTAATAAAAATAAATGGGGGTTCTACCTTCTCTTGTCAGTGCTCATTTGTATTTTCTTTGGAGAAATTTTGGCATGGAGAAAATTTGGTGCAATTAGTGAAATAATAGGTTAGAATTTGTCATCAATATGAAATCCAAGTGAAAAATTAGATTTTAACTTTGGTTAATTTTTTGTGAAGTCCTTAAAGTTTGGTTTGCATCAGATCTAACCTGCATCAAAAGTATCGCGTTTGCCCTGTGCAAGATTAAATCTATGCCAGAGTTTCTCCAAATAAGATAATTTTTTCAATACACTGGGCATTATGTCTGCTGAAGTCCTTTATTTTGAGTAAGGTTTAGTAGACATGACAGTTCTGATTGGATATTTTCCGGTGTCATTCTGTTAAATCGAATACTGTGACAGTCATGTCTGAAATAATGACGCTTGATTTTATCTAGAATGGTTATGAAGATCTTATTGACATTCCTATTGGCATTTTATGTCAATGACCTCATACATTTAATTTCGTTATAGATAACACAAACATTCAGGCGTTTGAATATCATCCTTATTTAATAATGGCAAAATCATTTGGCTATTCAGTTATATTTATTTCCACCAAGGCAGGTGATATTGCGGAATTGTCAAAACGAAATTTGCATAAAGTCCCTTTTGATAAAATCAAAAAAATGAAGATGAACTATAAACCTGATCCGATACCTTACTTTTTTAACTGGGCAATACCTACTTCAGAGGGAAATTGTTTAAAAAAAATAATTTCGAAGTTAATGAAAAGTTGCACAAAACATGATGAACATTTTAAGGTGTTCCTTCAAAGAACATTGAGAACATCTCCACAAACGTTATTCCAAACATTTAACCGAAGCGCTACTTCCACTACCCACTTGCATGTTACTGCAGCGTATACATCAGAATCAGCCATCCCTACTGAACAAAGTCAAGTGTACACACAATCCAAAACAGTGAAAGATTCATTAGGTCTTCCCACACTTTTGAATGTAATCGGTATTGTTATAACTAAGAAAACTCTATCGGCAAGACTATCATTGACTGAGCAGCAAAAAACTGTGTGGGGAAGAGATGACTCTGTCCATGGTGAAAGCAATCCAATAGCATTTGAAGAAAAGATTAAGCATTCTACAAGGTTGTTTAAAAATCTTGAAATAAGCTCGACAGATGTCAACTTTACGCCTCCAAGAGGGTGTTTGAGACCATCTCATGGCTTAGGATGCACAGCACACGTTACATTAGGCACACGCGGAAATAACAAACCAGTCATAGCAAAAGACATTCATTATCAACTGGTGCATTCAGAAGCTTCAAAGAATCCTTTACATGAAGGTAGTGTACCTGAAAGTGTAGCATTTCGTTGCTATGATGGAGATGTATGGGTTGTTTATTTAAGAAGGCCTATAACTCTTCAAGCCTTATTCTGCGGACACTATGATTTAGATAAATCTAAGTAAAATAACTACATATTTAAGACATAATTATGTTTTCATTTTGTATTTTTACTCTCCCATGTTATATATATTTTACCTTATCACATGTACATACTTATTTTAGCTATAGATTTCATATTTTTTTATATTTTAGAGGTTGTTGATTATATTTTATTGGTAAACATATAGATGGATTTCATGTGATGTCATATGTTTTTGAAGGCCTTGATAGCCCTTGAACAAAACTTCCAGAAAACATATTAACACGAGACAAATTGCCTCCAATGTTGCCCCCAGATTTGTGTTGTTATGTTTTATTTTGATACTGATTCCTTAGAAGGTAATCGAGACACCTTTCAAAACATTGAAATCCGTCTATAGCGGGAAACAAAATTAAATGAGACTTTGTTTTGTGTGAATAAATTGGCTGCAAAATGACTGAATTTGATAACAACAAATAACCAATTTTTAAGCTACTGACCATACCCTTTCATCACCACCAAAGTGGTGTATTATTTGTCCCTAAAATTATAAGTCCTTGAACGAGGTCATTAATACGAAACATTCAAATGATAAGAAAAATACACAATTCTTATCTACTCTTCATATCCGAAGGATAAAGAAAAAACAACAAATCTTATGGTGCAATGGTATTACGTGAACATTATCAGTATTAGAATTCTGAAAAATACAATAAGTTCGATTGTTAAACGTCGTTACGCACGACCAAAAACACTTTAAGTTCCATACCAACGTGACTTGCCGGATGCGCCACAAACCCGGAGGGAAAATACATATTCCTCGACCCTATGCACAGCCACTGGGCCTCGAGGGCTAAGGCCGTATGGAACTTTTTTGCCAACTGACGTCGTTGATTGCGTTGATATCAAAATCCTGATCGAGTCTTTGGGATAAACGTATGCGTCACCAATACTGAGTGCGACTGCGACTTCGATTTTCAATATAGATTGTCGGCTTTTCTGTCGTTGTAGGCTTGTCATCGTTCTTTCGCAGATGTAAATAGAAAGGAAACAAAATAATCATAGTGTTATTCGTCTTTTATCAAAAATAAAAATTAAGTTTAAGCTTAACGCTACTACTGCATAATGTTGCCTCAGAAAGAATTACTCGTGTGTATATTTAAATAGCTATCAATAGTTAATATTGGTCTCAATTGTGC